>BQNB010136956.1:0-17926 GCA_026074375.1 Tanacetum coccineum
AGTTTGGGAGTGTTAGGATTTAGCTTATTTTTCATAGTAGAGTAGTATAGTTTTAGGAGTAGGAGTAGAATAGTGGTAGCTTATTATTGTAAAAGCTTTTTAGCTTATTTACAACTTATTGTAATGGCTTATTATAGTTTAATGAAGATGCTTTTTGGTAAAGGTTGGTGTTATTTTTAGCTTATTTCTTATGCTTATTTTCTCATCTCTTCTCTCCTTTCTTTTTAGCTTATTTTCTAAATAAGCTCTTGCTTATAGTTTATTTTTTAGATCCGATCTCTTAAGCTTATATTCTAATTAGCTACTTTCATAGCTTATTTAGACTAGCTTATTTTACCTTGTTTTCAATTTAGAGATTTTCGAGTGAGCTTATTTTAGCTTATTTTTTATTGCTTATTTTTATTCAAGCTTATTTTTTTCTTTCTAGATCCAATCCTTAATCATACCTGATCCGAGTTCACTTGATTGAACAACTTAGTTTCAGGTGGATTTGGACCTATTATTTTCAGCTTATTTTCTAGCATAAAGTTTGTTGCTTTTTAATTCTAGCTTATTTTTTTCTTAGATCTAAATCCTTAATCATACATGATTCGAGTTCACTTGATTGAACACCTTAGTTTTGGGTAGATTTAGATCTAAAATTTTCATTTTTATTAACTTATTGTCTTTAGAATAATATCTAGCTTATTTTGTCTTAATAGCTTATTGTTTATTGTGCACTTTAACTTTGTTTATTTTATTGTTGATGGATCTTATTCTACACTTAGGCGAGGAGCTTATGGTTCTTATAAACTAGTTTCACTATTAAAGTTCTAAGCTTTTTAAGTTTTTACCTAGCTTATTAATTAATAAAGCTCAAAACTTTATTGATTAACTAGTGAAATTAAAACTAATAAAGTCTTAAACTTTAAAAGTTTAATTAAGTTAATAAGAGCGGGTGGTTTTGTATTCGATTCGGTTCATCATTTGGTTCTATCATCTTTCTCTTTTCAATACTAGTAGTTTAGATTTATTTAGCTTAAAATGAGTATGTTTGCTTATTTGATGTTTAGTATGCTTAGTGGGTAGATTTTATTTATGCTTGTTAAGTGATAAATTGTTTAGTGAATTAAGTGTAATTATAAAAGTGAAAATATTGATTAGTGATTTTTATATTACTTAGATTAGTGTTTTGGTTATTCGAGCGGGCAAAAGCCGTTAGAATAATTAGGCATTAATTTAGTAATCGATCTCTTGATAAAAATTGTTTTCAATAAAAACCAACGTGTGAGAAAATGATTTATTAGAAAGAAATTGGTTGTCGATAAGAGCTTAATTAATTATTAATTCACACTTAAGGATCTAAACATTTCACTTAGCAAGCATATCTTTTTATATATATCTCTTCGTTCGATTGCTTTGCTTATTTGTTATTTAGTATAATCTAGTTTATTGTTATATTTAGTTTAAAATAAAAAAAACCAAAATTAAAAGATAATCAAGTATTTAAATTTCAAACTTCAACGTGGTTTTCAATTCAATTCTCGTTGGGATTTCGACACCCGGAAGATTAACTATTGTTTGTCCTCAAGCAATTTTTATATCTAACGGGAATATTATATTCGACTAGTTCTCACGAACGAATCAGTTTTTGGCGTCGCTGCCGGGGGGTCACCCGCGTACACTGGGCCTTGAAATGGGCTAATTTTGACTTAAAGACTACGGGTGATCACCGAAAAGTTCAACTGAATGAATTAAATGAACTTCGGGATCAAGCCTATGAGAACTCTTTGATCTACAAGGAAAAGACAAAGAAGATACACATGCTAAGATACAAACATTCTCATATTCGAAGATTCACGAAAATAACACAAACAGTTAAACTTAATAACGTCCCGAGCGACGTTGTTAAACTGTTGTTATTTTCGTTTTCTCTTGAGGGAGCAGCACAAACTTGGCTTGAAAAAGAACCTCCTAATTCTATCACAACTTGGAACGATCTTGTATCCAAGTTCGTGAACCGCTTTTATTCTCTTCTAAGACCACTAATTTCGAAATGTAATAACTAGATTTCACAAAAGATATCGGTGAGAAACATTTTATGAAGCTGGATGATTTAAAGATCTTTTTATTCAAATGTCCCCTCATGGCTTTCTCTCTCTCCATCAGATTTGATACTTTCGCAATAGTTTAAAATCAATCTGTATCAGGATTTCTCTAATTCCGCGCTAGTGGTAATTTCTTGACTAAGAATACCCAAGAAGCTTTGACTATTATTAAGAACAAATCTAAAGTTCAAACTTCCCAAAACAAACCTTAAGTTTCAAGTGCTAGTGGGAGCTCGACTCAAGATGCTGCTATTACCGCTCTCACTAAGCAGGTTAAAGCTCCCGTCTCTTCTATGAACCGACCAATTATTTTGATACAAAATGGTTGTGAGACTTATGGTGGTCCACATGCTTATTTATGAGTGGTCAAGACGCAGGTGGCTACATCAAAAGGACAGGTATATGCTACCTACGGTTCTTATAATGTGTGGTGGTAACTCGTACCAACCCCAAGGTAACCGTAATCTCTTAAGCTATCATTCCAATAATTATCTTGGACCACCCATATTTAATCAAGGAAATAATCAGAATCAGGGAAACAATCAAGGAAATAATCAGGGAAATTATCAAAATAATCAAAACAGGAACCAGAATCACAACCAAAATCGAATTAATCAAGGTTCTTAAAACCAATGGTATAATCAAAACAAGGGGTTAGAATTAAACCAAGAAATAAATTACAATCAAATAGGGGATATAATCAAAACCATGGTCAAAATCAAGCTCAACCGAATGTTCCATCTTTGGAAGAAATGATGTTACAACATATGAGATCGACTGAAGCTAAGATACAACAAATGCAAAATCACAATAACCAACAAATGCAACAATTGCAAACCAAAAATATCCAAATGGCAAATCTGATGGGTCAAATGCAAAAGGCTCTTCAGGAGAGACCTCAGGGTGCGTTGCCTAGCAACACCATACCAAACCCTCAAGAGCTAATCAATAGCCAAATTACCACATGAGTGTATTGTTTGAGATGAAACCCTCAGTCACATCCTTAATCCTTTTCTTTTCTTCTAAGGAGGTGGAACGAGACCCGAAGATGATCACGGACCACGTACTTCATGAAAGTACCACACGAGTCCCACCTCTGGTAGTTCAGTCGTCTCCCATTTCTAGATATTCTGAGCTTCCTTCTCATGTTTCTTCACCTTCTGAGCCTCCTAAGCAGAATCCTCATCAACCTCCAATTTCTTATCCCTCGAGGTTGAATAAGGAGAAGCTTCAAGACAAGTCTGATTTTAAAGTCCATAAGTTCTTTCAAATGTTCAAGAAACTTCACTTCAATATCAGTCTTGTCGAAGATTTAGCTCTCATGCCAAAGTACCATAAAATGTTAAAAGATCTCCTTTCTGATAAGGAGAAACTATTAGGATTTGAAAATACTTCTCTGACTGAAAATGGCTCAGCGATCCTACTCAAAAAGCTTCCCGAGAAACTTGGAGACCCTGGGAAATTTATCATTCCATGTGACTTTCCTGAGCTTAAGAATTGCATGGCACTAGCTGATTTAGGTGCCAACATTAACCTTATGCCACTCTCTATATGGAAAAAGTTGATGCTTCCTAAACTTGTACCTACTCGTATGACCCTCGAGCTAGCTAACCGATTTATTGCTTATCCAACTGGTATAGCCGAGGATGTCTTCGTACAAGTAGGTAAGTTCACATTCCCGGCTGACTTTGTTGTCGTCGACTACGATGTCGATCCTCGTGTTCCCTTTATCTTAGGGAGACCCTTCTTGTGGACGGCTCGTGCTCTAGTCGATGTCTACGGAGAAGAGCTTATTCTAAGAGACGGTGAAGATGAAAACTTTGATCTTTTCATTGCTGGAAAAGCACTTGCCGAGACTCCTCATAGCATGCGAAACTGAGCTAATTAATATGATTAATTGCATTGACATCACATGCGAGGATCGTTTTGATGAAGTGCTAAAAATTCAGAAATCAATTCATTGTTTGCGTGGTAGTCCCACTCCATCTGATCTTGTGGTCGACTCTCTCGTGGAGTAGACCGACATCCTTCTTTCTCATTTTAATGATTCTTCACCTGATTATGAAACATTTTGCTTTGATATCGAAGAGAAGAGTAGTGGAAGTACCACTCCTCATTCCGATCATTCTCTTCCAGAATACGAATCATTCTGTTTTGATGTCGATCATATCAAAGAGAAGAGTAATGGCAGTACCACTTCTCATTTTGATCTTTCTCTTCTTGAATATGAATCATTTCATTTTAATCTATCGATTGATCCGCTTCCTCCTGCCGATAGGAGTGATTCTCAGCATGAGGAGTTCGCCGATGAACTCGGTCTCATCATATCTTCACCGGAGTATGATCATTTTTACTTTGATCTAGAACCCGACCCAGGAGAATTGACTAGAGTTTTGAAGAAAAATATATCTGATACATCAACTAAGGATCTTAAAATTTATGAGCTTAATGATTTTCCTCTCCTCTTATCCGAATGTGACTCCATTTTTTCTGAGGAATTTTCTGAGATCGATTTTTTAGTCTTATTTCCTTCCGGAAATAAAAGCAAAGTTTTTTATCCTGGAATATTCACCATCAATGGAGTTCACTCTAAGAGATTTTCCATTCTCCTTCTGGATGACTTTTCTTCTATTCTATTCATCAGAGATTTTCTTTTCCTGACTGATCCTTCTGAGATCGAGACTTTTCTTTCATGTCCTTCTGGAAATGAAGACAAAGTTTTCGATCCCGGGATCCTCCTAAACAATGGAATTTTCTCTTTCACAAAAAAATCTCCACATCTAATGATTGATAATTTCATGATCAATAACTGTCATATTTGGAGTAAAATTTCTTTGATGACCGAATCTTCGGTCAGTTTTCTCCCCAAGGACAAAGAAATTCGGGGCGAGTCAAGCTAGAGACTCGCACAAAAACAAGCGCTTCTCGGGAGGCAACCCGTGTCTGTTCTTCTTTTGATTTTCTTAATAAATAAGTGTGTGATTATATTGCCCTAGTGTGAGGGTGTGCTTCTTTCTATGGTTTGTGGTACCGTTTTTCCTTGCCGAATTCCTTAAGATCGTGAAGACCCGTGCTTGTTTTCAATCCTCCAATCACCCGGTCTTCGATCTTCTGATTATTTTGGAATCCTCAATCCTGATCATATATATTTATTGTGTTTCCCCTTTTACACTTGGAATTACTAGCATTTGCCTTTTTCGTCCTTAAGTGTGGGGGTGGCACCCGATATTTTTGAACATTGAGGCCAATTGTGAGGGGGATTTCTATCGAAATTGATCATACCTGTGCCTGTCTGTGCCCCACGCAACCCCGTTTTAACAAAAAAAAATTTGCTTTATTTTATTAAAATAATAATAATAATAATAATAATGATAAGTAAATCAAAAAACATAACAATATAAAAATGTGTAGAAATAAGGCCCGTAGGCTAGAACTAGGGAGATTTTGACTTGACCGAGTGTTTCATTCTAGCTTTCCCCTTAGCTTTCGAGACTAAGCGTTTGCTAAACTTTAAAATTTTGCAAAGAACAAAAAATGATAGAGTTGAATATAAGTTAGATGCTAAGCGTGGAGTAGTTGGATCTCTTTAGAGCTCATAGAGGTTAATTGTGGCTTTTTGCTCCCATCAGCTTAATAAACGTTAAATAATAATAATAATTTTCAATAAATAAAGTTGATTTGGTTTTTGCGATTCTTAGTTTTGATCCCTTCGTAGAGATTCCTTCTGGTGAAAGTAAGGTACACATCGAGGTTTTGTCAGTGTTGTGGGGAAATAGGCTACCGATTCCTGACGGCTCGCTCCCGTTGTCTAGGTAGTTAAAAGACCACAAGACTTGAAATTTGGCTATAATAATAATAATAATAATGTAATAAACTGAAGCCGAAATAATACCACTGTTTCTTGTCGGTTCGCTCTTGATGTTGCAGTCGAAGGGTGGAAGTAATAATGATAATAATAATCCAAGACTAATAAAAGTTTGTTGTATATGGTCGGTTCGCTCCCGATGTTGCAACCTTCAAAAAGGTTGAGGAAATTACCGAGGTCGAAATAAGACTACTGTTTCTGGTCGGTTCGCTCCCGATGTTGCAGTTGTTTAAAGGACCGAGGGATAATAATGTTGCAATAATAATAATAATAAAGCCAAATTTCGACTCCGGGGTTATCTAAATAAAGCCTCCGTCTCTGGACTCGTAGTTGAGTTGTTTCGGATGAAATAAAAAGGATAACCCCTAAATCATGCGAAATTAGAACCTTAATGTAGACCTTATTCTCAGCATATCGTCTCTTTAGGAAAAGATTTCAAACTAATTGTGATTTAAACTGGTCACCTTTATATAATAAGCCCTTAATATATTTAAATAAGTGCCAAATGCCAAATACTCATGCCATTTAGCATTTGCAGTTTGACTTTCTATAGTCAAACTGCAAATGCTAAATGATATGATTTGGTTGCAATTTGCAGAGTGCAACTTGACTGCATAAGGGGTTGTTTGGATTTGATTTGCAGAGTGTAAACTGCAACTGCATATGAAAATGCTCATGCTCATTTGACTACATTTCATTTGATTTACAAAGTGCAGTTTGACTGCATAAGGGGGTGTTTGGATTTGATTTGCAGAGTGTAAACTGTAACTGCAAATGAAAATGATCATGCTCATTTGACTATATTGCTGACTGCATTTCCATTCATAACTCATTTCCATTCAAAACTCATGTTCATTTGACTACATTGTATATAATTTGCAAACTGCAATTTCCATTCATAACCCATTCATTTCAAATATAAAGAAACTACATGATAATAACACATAAAATGATCAAACTTAAACTGATACAACTTAAACTGTTTCATAGAAGCCCCATACTTGTCTCTCATGTTTCTCATCCAACTCTTCTTCTTGTCTACATTTATCCAACCACTCCTGATCAGCCCGTGCTTGCCTTGCTTCTTCTTCTAATATGAGGTTTAATGCTTCTTCATCAAACTTGTATAGATCCTCCTGATCAATAACATTCCCACAAATATGCAACTCCAAATCAACCATTTCTTCTTCTTCTATCAATTTCACTATGTCTTCTTCTTCCATCAACATTTTACTCCCACCTACACCACTTCCATTACCAGGAACTGAATCCTTATGGAAAACCTTAACCATATTTCTCATTGTAATGTTAAGATAATGCATTGATGGTTTAGGAGAAAATACTAAAACATTAGCAAGTATTAGAGCACTTCCTACAGTAATGTCTTTTCCATAACCCCCCTCGTTAATGACTTTGTGATGTATTGCACCAGGTATTATACATGAGATATCTTTCATAGTCACTGTCAAATAGCCAAGAGCATTCAGAGTACAAGACTTGATTATTGCAACAATTTGCTCAAGTTTCCCATTCTTGAGAAAGTTATTGATGTCTCCGAAACACCCACTCACAATGCCACCATTAGCATTCACATACTCAGTCGCGCTAACCCACGACCCACTCTTAAAATCCTCATCCTCACCCACATCCTCAACAACTTTCTTCATATTTTGTGTGACTTATTGATCATCCAAATGGCCAATGAATTTGAGGTTTGTGTGACATTAGTTATATTTAGCTAAAAAATCATGTTTTTTTGGGTATTTAGTCACATACAAAGTAAGCATAACAGTGACCAAAGTGTTGATTAGTTGTGACCGTATGTGTTTAAATTAAAGATATGTGTATTTTGTGTGGCTAATGTCATCAATGGCCACATGATTTTATGTTTGTGTGGGCATTTGTAATATTTTATCACACAAGCTGTTTCTTTTGGGTGTTTAGTCACATACAATTAAGCATAAAGTGGTCAAAAGTGTTAATAAGTGTGACCATATGGTGTTTAAATTGAAGAAATGTGTATTTTGTGTGACTATTGATCATCCAATGGTCACATGAATTTTATGTTAGTGTGGCCTTTTGTAATATTTAGTCACACAAAGGAAGTGCGGGGAATCGAACCCCGTGCCTCTCGCATGCAATGCGAGCGCTCTACCATATGAGCTACACTCCCATTTGGCAATTGCAGTCAAGGTGAAAATGCAACCAGGACCTAAACCTAATGTGCAAGCAGTCAAGGTAAAAATGCAACTAGGACCTAAATGAATTCATGTTCTAATGCAAGTGTTAAAGTTACTAGATGAGTATAATATTTATATAACACTTTGACAGCACAGATATATACTTGGCAGCACTAACTTCTTTTAAACCCAATAGCAGTAGTATCAATAGCAGCATTAACATACGAGATTACTACTGGCAGCATTAAGTCTTGCATTAGCAACATCAAAGTAAGTATTACCTAGTGCAGAAGCATTTCAAAAGTATGACTGAGCTTAAATCAAAAGACTTACAAGCATATGCTCCTTCTTGCTATCATAATCCATACTACGAACATGGGAATACTCAAGTGAATTTGTTTTCCTGTAAAGCAACAAACATAGATGTTTTTAGAACTTCCATGACCATCTTTGGTTGCAACAATAAACTCATTTGTTCCTTCATTTAGATGCCTGATAACAGTTCTAGAAAAATTATGAAATTCGTCTTAAAAGACACAACCAATGTATGTTGGAGCTTATTGCATAATTAAACATGGCAAAAAACTCAAGACCAAAATCGGATCATACTTCATTGTCCTCAAGTCCCAAAACTGGATAGATGATTCGGAAGTTGATGCAACGACATTCACATCATGTGGATCCCATGCTCCACCTGACAGATGATGAAGCATCCCAGCTGACTCCTGAGATTAACTTGAACCATATATCATGAATCTGTTTCAAACATGAAAAATCAATTATAATGTTTGAAACTTCAAATGCAATTACATATATAATTTTGTGGTTGCACTAACTATTAGCTAAAACGGTAGAGCTACCAATACGTGAATAGCAAAATGACGTCTAGATAGTTATCCAGAGATCTTACTCTCTTATACCTGTGCGCTCTTCTTTGAAGAATCTAAGATCCAAAGAAAGATGCTTTGCTCATCGATAATGATCAATTTATCATGTCTTCCAGATGGCCACTAAAGCACACTGCCATATTATTCTTTTATCAGATAGATGTTTCATGGAAAATATATAAGAGCACATAAAAGGAAGAAGATCATCAGCCAATTTCATAGCTGAGAAGTTGAAATTCTATCAACGCATGATTCATGACCTATGTCGGTAGTACGGCTAACTGAAAAGATTCAATAATCGACTTGATCCTTTCTGTACTTTTTAAATTAGACCTAAATAAAAGTTTCATTAAGACAACTAGCCTTCTAGCCACTAACCTTCTAACTGACTCCAAGTCCTTTTGAAAAGCTCTATATGGTAAGGTTTATGATGGAATGAAGCTTGAGTTGAGCTGAGTACAAACTAGTATAGTACACAGCTAAACACACACTAAAGAAACACCTAACAGCTAGCACACAATTCAATAGAGAACCTATGCAGTAGAAGCAACGCCGGAATGTTTACAAAACCCCCTAAAGTTTTCTTGAACTCTTGTGTGAGTGTCAATTTTCAAACAAGAAGATACTGAATAAATTTGACGGTTGCAAGATTCTTTAAGGTACCTACGTAATCAAAACCAGTTGTATCTACACCAGCTTTCTAATGTCCATATATAAAATAAGAGTATCTAATGTATATAGAAGATTAAATGTCATGGATGTTCCTAAAAGGAGCAATATCAAAGTGATTACAAAAACTTCAAAACCAAGTAGGACACAGAAATAGACTTACAGTTTTTTGAGATGAGGTATTACAAGTATAATCATAAATAAGCCATGGCTACGTATAATAACAAAACAAAGTGAAAAAGCCTTTACAGAAACATAACTCACCACTTAATTGACTTGGTTGTTGCTCTACTGATGAAACAACTTGTATGGCTGCTTACTTGGCGTGCAACACCATTCTCACTTTAATTAAATCTATTTGTGGCAATAACAATGTACATAAAACTATTATCATTTTTTTCTTAACTTAGTCAACAATATTTGAACATCGAGTGCTAATGCTGAGCTCAGTTTCCAATTTGGCATCAAGAAGATTATGATTCCATACTTAATCATGAATAATCTCCAACACCTATTAATTCACAAGTTTTCCTTTGTTATAAACATGCAGCCAGTTAATCCAAGTACATTTTCATACCAGTTCAATTTCGTGTTCAGAACAAGCTCTTCTCCGTGAATGTCTGAATATGCCTCATACGCCCATGAAGCATGTGCATCTGTCAGAACCCTGACACCATCACAAACATATAAGGTTTAACTTTAAGTATGACAGTACAAATATATCTAAGCATATACTGCATAATATACATGCTGTAAAACAACACATAAGCATGGTTGAATTACCGTTGTTTTCTTATAAACGAGTTCCATAAATGCATCATGTGCTTCTCATATTGAGTAACATCTATAAAGTCATCAAGCATCTGAAATATATCAAAAGTAAATGTGATTATATGTTTTTCATAATTTGATAATTAGTTAGTAAGTTTAAGAGTGAAACAAAACATACTCTTTGGTCTTCAAGATCAACAACATCATCATCTTTATCTTCAATGTCTTCTTCAGCCACCACTTGCCCCAATGCCTTTGGCTAAAAAAGTATATGTACAAAAATAAGATTCAGGGTTGGCACGTCAAGTTGGCATGTCACTTGATCACATCCTTTCTTTGTTTCCACAAATATAAGAATTCTGTTTCCATCCATCATTTCCTTGAGCAGATCAAATGATGCTGTAATAATTCAAATGTGGCCGTTCAAAAAACAACATGTGCTTCCATCCATCAGCTTGATCACATCCTTTTTTTGAGTCTTGTCGGCTTACGGCTTATTTGGTTTTAGGGGGTTTTGTTTTATAAGCTCACTTTTTGTGCCTTATTTTCAAACTTATTGGCTTATATGATTTTATTACGGAGTATGACATAATGAACTTATATAAGCCGAAAAGTTTCAAAATAAGCCACAACAAAATGAGCTTATGAAACATAAGCCCAAACTTAAATAAGCCATAAGCCAAGACAAAGCCCTAATTGATCATTAACTTTAAAATAACCAACCCTTTATAAACATTAAAATAACCATTCCTAATTGATCATATAATAATCTTTAAACATAAAATAAACACCCAAACAACCCTTTAATCTGCTTTTGACATGAAGTAAACATTAAAATAGCCCCTAAATAAGCATATAGGCCGCAAAACATAATCCCAACAGACCCTAACTTCAAGTAGCAAATGGCATCTTGTAAAATCCCAACAACATCTAGTTTAACTCATCTTACACATACATCTACATAAATACATATATAAACATATGTTATCAAACTAACATAGCCTACACATACATAAGTGGCCCAACTTGACATAAACCCAAACAAAAAAAATTAATCTTCAAATCTTACCATTTATCTATGATGTTTTCGTTGGAGAAGCTTTCAATTCGGTGTGGTGATATTGTGGGTGTCGTAGCGGTTAGGGTTTTATGGGTGAAAAAGTAGGCGGGTTAAAGGTTTTGTGAGTTTTTATTAAGGGTATCTGTGTGTTTGGGGTTGAGAAAATAGAAGGGATAATGGGAGTAGGCGGGATGATGAAAAGTTAAGGCGGGATGAAAAGTTAAGATAATCTGTGTGTTTATGTTTGGTGAGGGTTCGTAGTTGGTGATGAATATGATTTTCATTTTGGGGAAAAAGATGAAGAGATCTAAAATCATGATTTTGATTTTAGGGAAAAGTTAAGGTGGGATGATGAAAATATTTTGGGGATAAGTTAAGGCGGGATGATGAAAAGTGTGTTTAGTCCCATGAATATTTCATAATGTGATAACCGAGTTCATATTTTGCTATAATTAATAGTCACATGAATATTTCACAATGTGACTATTTTGAATGTATTGGTCACATATAATACCCTTAAAATGTGGCCATAAACATAATTTAGATACACATTCGTGATATGGTGTAATTATTGTAAAGCCTGTAGTCACATGATCATGCTAGAATTAAATGTGACAATACACATTAGGTTTTGGCAAGCAAACACACACTAAACTTTAGACACACATATTAACTTATGTGACCATATGTATCGAATTTTGGTTACACTTAATCATGTATGTCTATGGTTTAGTATGACCATATATGATATTTGGTCACATTGTTCAAGTGTGTGACATATATTTGTCACTTTTAAATGTATAGTGTGACTAATGTTTCAAACTTATTTGTATCTATTACAAGTCTCAAATTATAAGTGACTAAATAATCAACAAAAAATTACCAGTTACCTCTAGTCACATAAATATTCAAATGCGTGACAATGAAATTTCGAAATGGTCACACAAAATGAGTTCAAGTGTGGCTATTTATTTTATTCTGGTACATTTAGTCACATAAATACCTAACTGTGTGGCCATTCAAAAAACAGCATGTGTGACGAAATCCCAGATTTGTACTACTGTAGGTTAAAACTACTTGCCTCTTATGGGCTTACACAAGTCCTATTTATAATAAGCTTATGAAGATTTTAGGTCTTGGGGTCTTGACCTCTTCTTTCCTGTGTTTCTTTACTGAGTAAGAACCAAGGTGTGTTTGTTGTGTGAGACAAGTCCATAGTCAATCATGTCTATCAATTTTTGAGTAGTCTCCAAGGCCTTTGATCTAGACCCTTCATCTTTGTTGTCGAATTAGAAGCTTGGGGATTGCCAGCGTGACAATAAGCCTATGTGGGGTGTGGGGTTTGATGAGAGTGATGGTTTTGTTGTGGGGTTGCAGGGGTTCAGGGGAGAAAGATACGAATGGAAAAAAGGGCGGGAAGTTTGGTTATGTATTTGTATCTCTATTTTTGGTAAAGACAGGGGTGAAGGTTTGTGGTATTGGCAACCTTGGCCCTTCAACTTGTAATGTTCATTTGCAATAATCGTCCTTGTGGTGTATATGTTTTGGAGACTTGACAGAAATCACCCCTCAAAGTGTTATGTTCATTTGCAAGTTAAGTCCTTGTGACTATATAACTTTAGGGTTTGGCAGAAATAGCCTATAAAGTTATATATTGCATAGTTGCAACTTAAGTCCTTGATGTTCAAATTTAAGGATTTGACAACTTCATTCCCTGAAGTTGTATTTTCTTTGACTTGATGAGTTTTTGGCTTTTACTTTGACTTCTCTTCACGCTCTTTCCGTTCTCGTGCTCGGTTTTGTTGTTTTTGTCCTTTTCTTTAATATCCGTTACCTACATAATATAAATGCAAAACATCCAAATACAGTGCATTTTTGGTACGTTGTTAGTCATTTAAGTCCATTTTTAATGGAAAATGGTATGTGTAATTAAGCACATACCAATTACCTCCAAATCTGTTCTCAATAGCCTGCATCAGTGTCTTAGCATCCTTGTATGAGTTTAACTTTAATTGATGCTCATTAGGTAAGGCCATCAACAAAGTGCTTCTTGCCTTTAACTCTGCCCTTCTTTGTGCCTTCTTTTCAACACTTGTAGGAGGGATAACAGTCTCCTTACCACCAATAGTTTTTGTTACTATGGGTGCATTACCATTTTCTACGATCTCCCATAGAGTGTAATCAATGCACTATAGGTACTGCTCCATCCTCATCTTCCAGAGATCATACTCACCAGGTTGGAGTATGGGTAGCTTGATGGTTTGAGTAGATTGAGAATCTATTGCTTCTTAAAAAAGTAGATCTTGTGTGTAATAAAGTTTCTTCTTATTCAAAGCTTCTCACAAGCTCTGATACCACTTGTTGATCCCAATAGAATAGATCTTTCTTAGCTTGTATACGGCTAAGTTGTATTAAATAATTCCAAAACAACTATGATAGAAACTTTGATTGCGAATATCAAAGACTATACGGAATCTAGTCAATGATACTAAGAAGAATTTAAATGAAACAGTAATGAATAAGATCAATAATAAATAGTTTACCAAACTTTTAGCCTCCATATAATACGAACACTATTAATAGTGTTAGGGTTACAAAACCTTGAAGCTATGACAATTCTATGAATGACTCGATTTGATACTTTGATAAAGATACATTGAATCTAAACCATAGGTCCTCCTTTTATACACCAAGGAGTCCTAATAGGATTAAAATATTTTCCTAAGTTATCATGATCTTCTAAAAAAATAACTTATACGTATCTTTTACAAAAATATCTCATCCATATCACATAAGCAGTCTAACTTGATCTAACAGTACTAACTTATAACCAGCAGTATTAACTTTCTCAGCATCATTAACTTTATACTAACAGCAGTAACTTTACATCAGTAGTAGTAACCACTTAGTATATTCTCCTTGAACTTCTTGAGCAGCAGTAACTTTCACTAGCAGTTTTAACTTTTGCACTAGCAGTATTAACCACTTAGAATATTTTCCTTGAACTTCACCAGCAGTATAAACCATAACCAACAGCAGTAACTTCAACAACACTAAGAAGTCTTTTAATCCTAACAGTTTAGTTCTGTCAATAGCTGAATTTAGAGGTTGAAATTCTTTTAAGGGGGGTAGAATGTAACCCTTGCCCTTTTTGTGAGTTTTAAATGTTCTAATTTAGTCCTTTGACTATTTGACTTTCGTCAATTTTGTTAGAACCCGTACCGTGTTGACGGTGGTAAATTTATGTGATTGAGGTATTTTATGGTTATATGGTGTATAATAATCCTTTTTAGAGGGTATTATTATGTTGATTATGTTCCGGGTGGTTTGACCCGTGGATAGTGTGAAATGCCAAAAAACGAGCCCCGACACGTCCTTTAATGTTCAAATGAGTTTTTGGGGAGTATAATGTGGAAATATATCGTGTAAATACTCTAAGTTATTGGAAAAGTATTTTTAAGATGAATAAAAATGCTAAGTAACTTCAGGAAATATTTTACGATCACGGTTTTTGACATTTAAGTGAACCCGACACAAAAACAAAGATACCCGAGCCCCTAGGATGCTCTAACCAGTTATAGACAAAGGGAGGGGACATGGTGGCTTATTTTTAGCTCCTTGGTCGTTTGTTGTATCCATCCTAAACACACACTTTTCATGATTTCAAAAACACATTTCTCTCTTTTTCTCTCTTGTTGGTTCGTCTAAGTAAACACACACACATACACTTATAATTTTTGAAACTTGATAAAAAACATGAAGATTTGGGAAGTCGTAGGTTGATTCTAATATTCGAGTTATTGTTTAAACTACGTGTGGGTAGTCGGTTCGCGTTTGTTCTCGCTTGTCAAAACCCTCTTTGTAAGTTTTATAAATTTTGATTTAACTTGTACTTTGGTGTGTTAAAAGATACATAGAAGCTAGTAGTACGGTGCGTTTGTTAAAAATCGAAAATAAAAGTTTGTGAAAGGAATAAAATGGTGCGTTTGGTTCCAATAGAAAATAAAAAAGAGTATAATGTTTTATTAGTTTTGATATTGTGTTCGTGATGGTTGAAAAACATTTATTTGCTAGGTAGCTTATTTTGAACATTGGATCGCTTGGCTTATTTTTAAGCACTTTCGAGCTTATTTTTGTGCTTATTAGCTCTCGGAAAATTAAAAGAATACAAGAGAAATATTTGTGGTTATTTACCTCGTATGTCGTGTATCCGTGGACTATTTTAATAGCTTATGGTGATAACCGAATATACTATGTAGCTTAATAGCTTATTTTTAAGCCTAATGGTTTGGTTTTAGAGCTTATGAGCTCACGGACCACATAATCCCAATAAGCCATGGCTTATTTTGAGCTTATTGTGGTCCAGATTATTTTGTTAGTTATTGTTTTGGGCTTATATTTACTAATGAGCTTTAGTATTAGACCTAAAGTATATACTATACGTATGAATATCTTAATGGATCCTTATTGGGCCTTGTTGGGTTTAAAAGACTTCAAGATGATTCTTAGAATTACTACTGCTCAGGTATATATTAGTGCTGTCAAGCATAACTTAGTGCTGTTGGTAATACTAATGAAAATTATGCTAAGTAGTTAGTACTGGTAGTATAAAGTTACTACTGTTAGTATAATTAGTACTATTAGTATAAAGTTATTGCTGCTAGTAGAAGTTAAGACTGCTCAGAGATGAAGACTGGAAATATACTAAGTAGTTACTACTGCTAGTACTAAAGTTAGTACTGCTAGTATATGTTAGTACTGCTAGAGTAAACTTTTAAAGTAGTTAATGCTGTTTGTGCTCAGTTACAACTGCTGAGTAATTACAACTGCTGGAAGGATTAATGCTGTCAAAGATGAGATCAAAGACATATCAGAGAAGAGATAAAAGTTGATTGAAGAGCAAGAATACTTATGAAGATAAGTATCAATTATTTGTAAAGAAGATATGTATAAACTTATTTGTTTAAGAGATTATGTTTACTTATAGAAAAGATCATAATCACTTGACACGTTTTGTAAGCCCATTAGGGTTTCCTGAGTTTATAAAAGGAACCATACGTCATAGATCTAGATATCAGTTTTTTCACATAGTTTTCATATTAGTATTTTGCATAGCAATCATAGTTAGTATTCATAGCTATTTTGTAATTCAAAATAGTATTCAATATATTGAAAG
This sequence comes from Tanacetum coccineum, assembly GCA_026074375.1. NCBI lineage: Eukaryota > Viridiplantae > Streptophyta > Magnoliopsida > Asterales > Asteraceae > Tanacetum > Tanacetum coccineum. The sequence continues at coordinate 16,696 of BQNB010136956.1, forward strand.
TTTAGTAAAGATCTTGTTTTTACTGTTTCATTGTTCTTCTTAGTATTGCAAACTAGATTCCGCATAGTTTGTGATATTCTCAATCTTAGTTTCTACCATAGTTGTCTTGGATTTATCCAATATAACTAAGCTTTAACAAGCTAAGTAAGATCTGTTCAAAAGGGATCAACAAGTGGTATCAGAGCTTGTTGAGAAACTCTGAATAAGAAGAACACTATATCTACACAAGATCTCATAATCAAAGAGAAGATGGAATCACAGTCAGAAACTACCCAAACAGTGTCTGCACTAAAACTTCCAGTACTCAAAACTGGAGATTATGATCTATGGAGCATGAGAATGGAGCAATATCTTACTCATACTGATTATGCTCTTTGGGAGGTTATTGTGAATGGTGATGCACCTGCTGTTGCATCAACTAGTGCTGAAGGTCCCATTCCTCCCAAAACTGCAAAACAAAAGCTGGCAAGAAAGAATGAATTAAAAGCTAAAAGCACTCTGTTGTTGGCCATTCCTGATGAGCATCTATTAAAGTTTCATAGAATCAAGGATGCAAAGACCTTATGGGAAGCTATTAAGACCATGTTTGGAGGCAACAAAGAATCAAAGAAAATGCAGAAAACCCTTCTGAAGCAGCAATATGAGAATTTTACTACATCAAGATCTGAAGGACTGGATAAAACCTATGATAGGTTTCAAAAACTCATTAGCCAATTGGAAATTCATGGTGAAGTTATCTCCCAAGAAGATGCAAATCTTAAGTTGCTAAGAGGTCTACCATTAGCTTGGAACAATATTGCCTTGATAATGAGAAACAAATCTGATCTAGACACAATGAGCATGGATGATTTATACAACAACTTGAAGGTGTATGAAACTGAGATTAAAAGCCAATCAAGCTCAAGTTCAAACTCTCAGAATGTGGCTTTTGTATCTTCAGAAAACACTAGCAGTACTAATGAAGCAGTTAATACTGCTCATGAAGTTTCTACTGCTAGCTCACAGGGACAAGCTTCTTCCTCAACCTATGCTGATGATGTCATGTTTTCCTTCTTTGTCAATCAATCTAATAGTCTACAATTAGACAATGAAGATCTGGAGCAGATTGATACTGATGATCTTGAAGAGATAGATCTCAAATGGCAGGTGGCTGATAACGCCCAAATTATACATGTTTTCTATGGCGTTATTTATATATATTTGATCATTTCTCATGAACTTTCGATACTTA
>BQNB010136957.1:4923-17925 GCA_026074375.1 Tanacetum coccineum
ACCTTAAATTGAGAAAAAAAAAGATGAGTACCTATAATTCACATTGAGCCTAAGATGAGTACCTTTTTATGCGATTTGCCCTTACTAGAAATACCACATTCATAGAAATTTTATGATTATAGGTTCCCCGCATTTGAGTAGCTATTTTGATTTGCATCATAATGATAGCATTCCAAATGTGTACTGCAACCCGTTTTAGCCAAGAAAACAATGTTAAATACTACTACTGGTATGGTATTAGGATATGTAAAAAAGAATCAAAGATTTAGAGCTTCTTTCTGCTGTCGGATATGCCATTCTGCGTTTTACGCTACTTGACTGACATCCACCTCGATATTTTCATTTGCCAGTATCCAATTGTCTCCAAACACAATACACGCAGACATTGCAGGACCTGAGTGTGTAATCAAATGGAGCTAATTGTGGTCACTTTGATTGTTGCTTTATTATTGAGTTTGTTATTTTTAGCCCCTCGATTTATCAAATCTGATAAAGGTACTTCTCTTCACTTGCTGTTTCATTTGTTCCTCATACTTCTTTTTATCATTCCTGTTTGAATCGAAAGTGGATATATGGGGTGTTTCCAGCTTTCGAATCTAATCTTTTTGTGTAATGCAGATGAAACCAACAGGGTTCATTCAGATGCTAAGACTAAGGTACCGTACTTTACTAAAAAGAATAACTACCACTGTACTTCTTATGTGGATTTTCATTATAATACACCAAGTTAATTACATGTTTGCACATTATGTTAATTTAGTTACACCATACAGTTATGTGACTTGTCTGTATGTATGTATATTAACATTTTACTATACAGTATATATATGGATTACCAATGGGGATCTACTGTCATTGCTTGCTTCAGTAAATATTATGTTATTACCTCCATTCGTCATCTTCGTAGCCACATGTATTTAAAGTAGGAGTCTATGCTGGCTTTTGGGCATTTTTTACTGGCCTTTTAACTTCCATCTCATAAGACTTTCGCAAAATTTGTCAACTCCTAAGACTTGGTTTAAACGCAAACAAACTAGCACCTAAGAAATGTTTGGAGCTTGGAAACATAAAAAATTTATTTGACGATATCAGGTTCATGTCATTGTGATGATAGTTTGTTGTTAAAATACTGTGCTGTATTAATTGAATAGGGTATCATGTGATTTAAGGAAACTTGTCTAGTTTTTCTTTTTATGGACTTGAGCTTATGGATTTTGTTAGGGAATAGGGTTTTAGGGGATCTTAGGGAACCTTAGATGGTTCTCTCTTTGTTACAGTACTCTATGAGACCCTATTGTATCTTTACATCATCTTTAACAGTTTTGATGGTTGTTTACTATGTCGAAGGCTGTTGATTACTTGATTAGCATAGATAAGTGATGAGTTTGTGATTTTTCTTAATCCATTCTAATACTATGCCCTTAGGCAGTAGTGATTAGATTGTGTGTTTTTGGATTGTTGTGTGGTATTTATATTATTTTTTTGTTCGGTTTTGTCGTGCATTTGTTGGTTTTTGTTTTGTTTGTTGTTGTTTGTATAGTTTTGTTACCAACTGTTTCTAGCAAAACGATACAACTCTTTAACATACTATTAAATATTAGCTTCAGTAAAATGATTTCTCTGGCTTTGGAGCTCTAATTGTGATTGTTGGAAAGAGGAGTAGAAATATTACTTGCAAATTATTTGAGCTAAGCATAGCATAGTATGCGTGCATTAAATTACTGGGCGACAACACCTCAATTCAGTAGTCAACTGTTTATATTATCTCCAGCAAATCAAAAACCTCGCTTTGAAGAGAAAATATGCTTGGCTAGCTTGTGCTAGAAATGCAGGGCAATTCACATTTAAATCAATATTAAAGGTGGCAACTTGGGTAATGGGTAACATGTTTAGGCCTTCACCTCTTTTTTTAAGGCGGGTCCAATATGTTTATCGAGGCGAACGGGTCAGGTGACGGCAAACACTTTTAACCCATTTTTTTACGTAGTTTTGTTTTTTGAACGGCAAAATTTATACTAGAAGGAGATTAGAAAGAAAAAATTTACAAGGAAATTAAAATGGAGATCATGCCATGATTCACACGTTAAATCGTCCTATGTACATCTAGTTAATAGCACCCTAAAAAAGACATAAAGACGACGTCATCGAAAAGCATCGATCTCTTTGGAGGCGTTGACTCAAAAACCATTCGATTCCGAAAGCCCCAAAGAGTCCACCAAGCAACCATGAAAACTCCTTCAAGTAAACTTTTGACTTTAGAAGATAACCGGATATTAGAAAACCATTCGAGCCACTCCGAAAAAGAAGACCATTGATGCCAATCAAGTTCCCACCATCTACAAATCCGCTTAGAAATCGATTGAGCCAAAGAACAATAAAAGAAAATATGGGAAACATCCTCCACACTTGTTTTGCAAATTGGGCAACGGTCAGAATCCAAATTAAACAACCTTCTGATCAAATTATATCTAGTAGGAAGAACATCACGCCTGGCTTTCCATGTGAATATATTAATCTTACCCGGAACGCCTTTCACCCACCTTGTTGGAACATCATGAGAGGGCAAAAACATGTCATCAATAATAGAACGAGTGTCTTTAACAGAGAACTCCCCATCTGAAGAGATCGAATAATGCAACGATCCTGTGAAGGAGATGGATCACGTATTCAAAATATCAAACCAAACCGTTAAGATGTTCCATTCCGCACCTCCTCTAACCTGTTTTCTCCTTTTTTTTATTTTCTTGCGATCTTTGTCGCGAAACGAAAAATCCAAAAACAGAATTCATTTTGTCATGAACAGAAACATGTTGGTTCAACTCCAAATCAAATAGCCGAGGAAAAGCCTCGCGAAAAGACACTCCCCCTTTCCAGATATCTAACCAAAAACTTGTGTTCAAGCCATCCCCGACACGTTTAGAGCTTTAGCAGGAATCAAAACCCTATCTTAGCTCAGACGAAAGCTTCCTTCAAAATAGAATTCCAAAGATCGGGATGTTTGGATCAACTGAGAATTCAATTGAAACGAGGACATGGATTCGCTTGTATAATGGAACCCAAAGAGAGTTATCACTGTGACACAAATTCAACACCCATTTGTGAGAGTAAACGCACGATTTAAGAGCACTAAAAACTAGCCATCCCCTAGCCTCCTTTTTTCTTAAGAAGCTAAAGACCTTATTCATGCCCACCAAGTCTTTTTTTTGTCTGTGATTTTTTTCTCATCCAAACACTATTCGTCCATGAAAAAATTTGTTTCGTTAAAGGACTCCATCTCTTTATCACTCTTTGGGAACTTATAAAGAGACATAGAGAAAATGGGGTGTTTGCACCCCGGGAATGACTTCTGCAGAGTGCGCCTTACCTCTCCTACACGACAAAGTTTTTGCCTTCCATTTAGACAGACGCGCTTTCAACTTAGACACGACAACGTTCCAAGGCTTCAACTGAGACATATACTCTCCCACCATAACTCCAAGATAGCGAAAGGATTTTTGCATAACGGAGCATCCTATAGAATTCGCCATATCTTCAACAACCTGTCGCTGAATTCCCACCCCCATAAGCTGACTTTTGCAAAGATTAATATGTAACCCTGATGCTAGACGAAAACACTTCAGATTTGGAGAAGTGCCGCGCAAAATTTACATCGACATTCCCCATAAACAAAGTCAGTCATCAGCAAAAAACAAATGAGATAAAGAAAGAGAGTCATTAAGACGAATACCAATAAACTGCCGATCTTGCACAGCTCTGCTAACAGAAATATGTAGGGATTCCATCACAAGAATGAAAAGAAAAGGAGAAAGCGGATCTCCCTGTTTTAACCCCCGATGAAATTGGAAAACTCACTTGACGGGCTTCCGGTTAATTAGAATCGAACCCTTAGCATAACAAAAAGTACCTGAACCCCTTGCACCACGTAGGGCCGAAACCAAAAGCTTCTAAGACGTCAATCAAAAAATCCCATCTAACCGAGTCATAAGCCTTAGCAAAGTCAACCTTAAAAAACATCGCTTTCTCTTCTTTCTTTTACACCATGAAGGACTTCGTTTTTTAAATGAAAGGGCCTTTAAAAATTTGTCTCTTTGCTTCAAACGCGGATTGGTATAGGGAGTTTTGGAAACAATTATACGATATACCCATAGCAATAACGGTTAGCCTTAATCTTTGGTAACCTACTTTATATACACACCCAATGAGACTTTTTGGACGATCGTCGTTGTCAAATTTAGCAGACGTAAAACTTTTGGAATTATAGGCTACATTTTGGCATTGAATCTTGTGTGTATGAACCTTTTATTATTAATTTGGTGCCATCACGACCGTCACTGTACTTATGAATGTTTTTCTTTTCTTTTTGTTTTGTTTTATATTTTTTGCTTTCTGCTGTTTTTTTTCTTTGTTGTATTTTTTTTTATTGTTGTTTTTTAATTTTTATTTTTTTTTTTTTTGTAATTATTTTTTTTTTTTTATTGTTTGTTGTTTTTAATTTTCTTGAAGGAAATTGTTTTTGTTTCGTTTTTTTTTGCTTTTTTTTTTTTATTATTTCTTTTGCGTATGTGTTGTTATTTTTTTTGTTGTATGTTTTTTAGTCTTCAGTTTTGTTTATATTCGTTTATTTAGCTTTTTATTTGTTATTTATTCGTTTTTTCTTTCTTTTTTTTTTTTTGTTGTTTTGTTTTTTTTTTTTTTTTTTTCTTTTTATCTTTTTATTTTTTTTTTCTTTTTATTGTTATTTTATTGGTTTTTTTTTTAATTGTTGTTTTTTGTTTTTAGTTTGTATTTTTTTATTTTTTTTTTTTTTTATTTTAAGCTTATTTTTTGTTTTTTTTCTGTTGCTATTTTGTAAGTTTTTTTTTGTTCTATGTTTTTTTTTTTATTGTTTTGTTTTTAATAGATTTGTTTTGTTTTGTGTTTTCTGCTGTTGGGTTTTTTTTTTGTGTTTGTATTTTTTTCTTTTTTTTTAGTATTAATTTTTTTTTTCTTGTTTTTTATCGGTCATTTCTTGTTATTCTTTTTTTTTAATCTCTCTTTTTTTTTATTTTTATATTTTTTTGTATTATTTTTTGTTTTATTTATTTTATTTGTTTTTTTATTACTTTGTATTTTATATTGTTGTATATGTTTTATTTGTAATTATTAAAGGTATTTTATCTTTTGTTTTTTTATTTTATTTTTTTATATTTTTTCAAAAAATTTATGTTTTTTTTTTTCTTTCTTTATCTTCAATATGTTCGTTGTTATTTATTTTTTTTTGTTTTTTATTGTATTTTTTTATTTTTTATGTTTTTATCCCTATTCCATTGCAACCTTCTTATTGATACACAATATAACAAAAAAGAAATGTATATTATAAAAATCATAGTACAAACAATAAGAAAAAATAAAAATAAAAAAAAATAAAAAAAAAATTAAAAATAAAATTAAAAAAAAAATATACAGTAATAACCTACTCCCCCCTTACCGCTATACCCATACCCACAATAAAAATTAATAAAAATTAAACAAAATATAAACAAAAACAACAAAAAATCTAAAAAATAACAATAATAAAACCAAAATAAATAAAAAGAAATCCGGCCCAATGTAATTCCAAAATTTCCTAAAAACTTGTCTAGTTTTTCTTTTTATGGACTTGAGCTTATGGATTTTGTTAGGGAATAGGGTTTTAGGGGATCTTAGGGAACCTTAGATGGTTCTCTCTTTGTTACAGTACTCTATGAGACCCTATTGTATCTTTACATCATCTTTAACAGTTTTGATGGTTGTTTACTATGTCGAAGGCTGTTGATTGCTTGATTAGCATAGATAAGTGAAGAAGTATTGTGATTTTCTTAATCCATTCTAACTATGCCCTTAGGCCTTAGTGATTAGATAGGTGTACTTTAGTTACCAACTGTTTCTAGCAAAACGATACAACTCTTTAACATACTATTAAATATTAGCTTCAGTAAAATGATTTCTCTGGCTTTGGAGCTCTAATTGTGATTGTTGGAAAGAGGAGTAGAAATATTACTTGCAAATTATTTGAGCTAAGCATAGCATAGTATGCGTGCATTAAATTACTGGGCGACAACACCTCAATTCAGTAGTCGACTGTTTATATTATCTCCAGCAAATCAAAAACCTCGCTTTGAAGAGAAAATATGCTTGGCTAGCTTGTGCTAGAAATGCAGGGTAATTCACATTTAAATCAATATTAAAGGTGGCAACTTGGGTAATGGGTAACATGTTAGGTTAAGGCGGGTCAATCTGTATAACGAGTCGAAACGGGTCAGGCAAAACACTTTTAACCATTTTTTGACTGTAGTTAATAACTACATTAGTATAAATAAAATACACTACTATCTCAACTCTCAAGAACATTAAATGAGTGAATAAATCTTTTATGTTGTATCCATAAAACCACACTTCGCACAATGTCGTCCTGTTTGACCCGTATGGCCGAATTTCCCTTTTTCTTTGTAGCTGTATATCTTTTTACATTAGACCTGTTTTAAGATTAAATATTAACCCAAATTGACCCATGCACTAATTTCATTCAATCGTTCATTACTTTGTGAATGCAGACTGTAAAAACGTACAACAAAGCCGAAGTTTCATTACATATCAAGAGGACAGATTGTTGGATCATCATCAAAGACAAGGTTCTGTTATGTTATATAGCCTGTTACTTTGTTCCATCACTATGAACTTTGAATTAATGTGAAAACGTCACTTAAAAGAAGAAAATAAATGCATGGTTTTTGTTGGTCTTCATGTATTGTTGTCTCATAATTGACTCTGGTTTACCATAGGTATATGATGTCACTCCTTATGTAGAAGAACACCCTGGTGGCGATGCAATCCTCGTGCATGCTGGTGATGACTCCACAGAAGGATTCTTTGGGTTAGCCTCTAATTTCTCTTATATCTGTTTCTGCATGTACATTTAGAAAATTATCTAAAGATATCTGCATGATGGGATTTAACTGATCAGAAAGTGTAAGACAGTCTTTCTTTTACCGTTTCTGTTTATCAATATAGGTTTAGCAAAGGGCAAGAAAAATGTTATGTACTTTTCAGTTTTATTGTTATAACCAATGCGCCGTTTAATGCAACATACATACTGTTTCTGCTAATTTTTGCAATCTGTGACCATTGAATGCGATACTCTTACCACTTAAAAAAGCATGTTACATCAAATGGTTAAAAAATTACTGCATATAGCAATAAAACGTGAATCGTACACTGAGTTTTTTTGCAGACTGCTAATAAATGTTTGTCTGCATATGCGTACACTTTACAGTCGGTTAATATGTGTACTTTTATGTGTGACAGGCCACAACATGCAACTAGAGTATTCGATATGATTGATATCTTCTACCTTGGGGAGTTAGAAAAATGATGGTATCTACTTGTTGATGATCCAGGATGTGCAATTTGTATTCATGATTATGACATTATATTAGTTGTATGTCATATTCTTTCTTGATACAATCCATTTGAACCGGATGAGTCCACCTTTTCAGGAATGTAGACTATAACTGTCCAAATGCAGATATGTCATCGTCAATTTGTCATTTTTGATTGCATCTCTTCTTAGATAGATTTTGCACACTTTTGTAACGAAACTTGAACCTTACAACTGTGGAACATGCCTGATAACGAGTGGGTTTTACCCGCGCGTTGTTGCGGGATATAAAATTATTCAATAATAGGTATACGGTTTCTTTAGTTTTAATTAAACTGTAAACAAACATCTTTGTCTGACACAATTTTGCTTACGGAATCTTGAAATTATGGATGTTTTTTGTAAAGTGATGTAACCAAAGAGACTATTTGTGTAACGCAAACAATCTTTAAAGCCATAGATTTTTTTATGAAAATCTTTATAGGTTCGGGGGATTTTTTATGAAAATGTTTGTAGTATAGGGGAATTTATATAAATGTTATATAGCGTAAGGGTTTTTTTTTGAAATATTTTTATAGTTTAGAGCTTATATAAATATTATATAGTGTAAGGGGGTTTTTGAAATATTTTATAAGTTTAGGAGGATTTATATAAATGTTATATAGCGTAAGGAGGTTTTTTGAAATATTTTATAACGTTAGGGGGTTTTTTGAAATATTTTAAGGGGATTTATTTAAATATTATATGGCGTAAGGGTTTTTCTGAAAAAAAAAATAAGTTTAAGGGGATTTATATAAATATTTTATAGCATAAAGGTTTTTTTGAAATATTTGTTAGTGTAAAGGAGTTTTTTGAAATATGTTATGACAACGAGACCGTTATTTTTTTTTAAATGAATAATAATAGGCTCGTTATTTTTCTCATAAATGTATATATATATAATAATATTAAACTCATTTTATTTCAGTAAACATGATGTTCTTTTCGGTTATTTATAACAAAAACCATTCAGAAGTGTTTATTTATAAAATGGAAAACAATGTTTAGCCTTAAATAAATTGCGAGTTTGTGACATTTCACACTTATTTATAGTAGAGCATTCTTCTATCTTTGTTCTCGCGTATTAGGTACTAAAATATTCATGAAATGCTAAAAGCATGAGCAGAATAAGAAGATAATAAAATTATTTGTTCTGCTAAGGGTATATGTTTGGTAGCAAGCGTTAGGGAGTGTTTTGGAGCGACTAGCGATTTAAATACAATGCTTGTTTGGCAACGAGAAACTAGCGGTTGAATCGTGTGTACTGCTAGCGTTTTGATGTTAATTTTTATATGTATTTTTAAATGTAGCTGCTATCGTTTTGACTCTCAATTACATATATGCCCCTTTTATTTATTTAAAGAATTTTTATGTTAATTTGTACATGTATTTTTACATAATTTTACGTTTTATACTTACAGCTGCATTTACATCACCAAACATTTTTATTTAACAAACAGTTACTGCTAGCTATTTATAACATAAAAAAACCTAAACATATTTAAAAAGGTATTTGAATCTTAAATTATTTACATATCTACACAGATCAAAATCACATATTTTAATCTTAACTAATTAAAAAACATGTATAATTAACCTTGAAATTTAAAATTCATAAAAAAGAGTAATATTAATTACTCCCTCCGTCCCATAATTATTGTCCCCCGACAAAAAACACACATTTTAATAAAAGTGCATTTATTACTGCTTTCTCTCTCTTACTTTTTGACAGAATGACAGTTTTACCCTAGCTAATTAATTAAAGTCTTCTTTAAAGTTCGTAATAATAATTTCAAACAAGGGTAATATAGTAAACTTGATCAAACTTCCCTATCTATTTTTAGTAGTGGACAGTTAAATTGGGACGTCCCAAAAAGGAAACATGGACAATAAAAATGGGACGGAGGGAGTAACTAATTTACCCCTTTAATACCCTTACTTTAAAATCGAAACTAAAACATAATGAATAAAATATAAAATCACACGTTTTGAAGTTGAAACCGAATTGTCACCCAAATTCCACATATGGTAAACAAACTTTGGAATATACTATGGTCACCGTTTGAAAACAGGCTCAAAAACCTTTGTCGAAATAGGTTATATCACACGCGTTCACTTCCACATCAGCAAAAATATCCCACTTTCTTCTTTTTTTTCACTATTTAAATTTTTTTAAACTTCTCTAAAATAAATTAGCACATGGGCCACCTCCAACCCCGACATGTGCCTTGCATCACTCATCACTTCCGTCCAGGCTAAACCTGATTATAAACAAAATCAAAAAGAAAACCTGTCATGATCAAGATCAACTGATTTGAACGTGGAGGAAGATTACCCACCCATCCCTCAATATACACCAGAAATCCCCGACACTCTAATGTCCCAGATCATCTAGAAACCCTGATTATAAAAACAAAATCAAAACCAACCTGTGTTTGAAGATCTATTCGGTTGGTGGTTATAGCGAAAAATCGATATGTTTTTCCCATGTGGTGGTGGGTGGTCACTAAGTATAGGTTGGTAGTTAGATGACATTTCCATTTTTGACGTTTTTTCTTTTTAGTCACCGTACGGAGATCGCGGTGTGGTTGGTGGTTGGGAAGCAGTCTAGCATAGTTTTGTTTTAATCTTTTATATAATAAAAGAATTACATCATTTCGGAGTTTTCCATCAAATTGAATCATATGAATTTAAAAATTAGACCAATCAGAACGCTTGATTTTGCCACGTAGGCAAAATCGTGTGATCTGATTGGTCAATAAAAAGTCAAAATTAAATCGATTTGGTCAAAATTAAAAATTTGTGGTGGAGAAATATGACGAGAAAAAAAACACATAAAAATATATGTGTCAAATTTGTGAAGAAAAAAACTTGAAAAAAGTGGAGGTAATTAATAAAAATTTAGTGATTTTTAATTTTAAATAAATTATATGGAGTTAAGTGTAAATTTATAAATTTACATGTTTTATTATAACTTTAAAAAATAAACAAATAACCCCTTAAACTTTATACCCGTAGACTTTATATTTTAAAATATTACAAACGTAAACAATTTTTTACTTCCAAACAAAGATTTAACAGTATCTAATCACATCCCAAATCTACCCGAAGACTTTTTGATGGATTTTTCATTGTCGGTCTGAAATTATGTTGTACAACCAAATAGAAAAACACCGAAGCACATAAAATATCATAAATTAATAAAAAGGGTTTTCTAGCTATTCATTGATGTGTTTGGAAGAATTGCATTTTTTTTCTTTTTGTTTAATACGTACTAAAATTCTAACATTTAAATTTCTCAAAAAGTCTTTATTCCATTGACATGTATGTATGCCTATAAATCATATATAACAATCTAGGCTACTTTTATATCTTAAAAAAGTGTTGGTGACGGAAAAATGGGTAAAACTCTTTTTATATTTGTATATGTATTAAAGATATACAATAGGTAAATCTTTGTTTGACCAAAACATATTGTATGTACGAAACATAATACTTATTTGAGTTTTTTAGCTTTCTATATTCTATAAATATTGACGATTTTGATAACTCAACTTGATGCTTTTAAATTCGATTGCGAAGCTAAATTTTTACATGTTTTAACACAAAGTGTGACCATTAATCTTAAGTATAGCTGACTCAATAATGCAACTAGAATCATAAAACATATACAATATCAACTGCATACCCAACGGTAAGATAATCAGCCTTCCAAAGTGGAGGTCAATGGTTCGAATATAACGAGGAGAAAACTAATCCCCTTGTGGCCTCGAAGGTTCACACGAGCGGACTTCGAGCTACCTAAAAGAGTAGTTTTGTAGAGATTAGTCGGCTCACAATGTCGAGTTAGTTAACAGGTAAATCAAAAGAAAAAAAATAGTAATTATCCTCAAGCTCATATATAATATATATAAGATATGAATCTATTCTCTTCATATGATTTCGATAATACTCTATAACATAACTTATAAAACAAAATAAAAATAAAAATCATACATGTATTTAAAAAAACATAATGTCTAAACCCCGTACGTGCACGGGCATTAAAAATAGTAATACTTGATGAAAAATTATAACAATGAAAATACAATCAAAAACCAATCAATTCATATATTTTGCATCAAATATAACATAACACAAACCAATATATTTAAGGTCAAAGTTCAAAGAAAAAGACTGAAAAAGTCAATAGAGGACAATAATTTTGGGACGGATGAAGTATTTCATTATGCGTAGAGATGATGTTTTTTGAGACGGAGTACTTTAAATATTTGTCCTTGCTAAATGTAGAAGCTGCGTTCAAAAGATAAAATTGAATTTTAATTATGATAAATAGTTATCATTTAAGTGATTGATTCAGTTTTTATAAATTTAAAACAACTTAAATGTTGTCTTGACCTCATAAACGTACCTAGGTAAATCATGTTTGGCTAAAAGCTCGTTTATGATCGTTTATTTATTAATTGAATGAACATTAACTAAATTTTGTGTTGGTTTAATTAAATGAACGAGCATGAACACAAGCTTCGGTCGTATATGTACATTCGTGACTGTCCGGTTATATGTGCGTTTATGTATGTTTATCTGTTTATGTCCAAGTATCGTATATTTATACAATATATTTTTCGTAAAATAGGCAAACTTAAACAAAGGAATACACACAAAACGAAATGTTACAATATTCTAAATATTTTGTGCTTGTCTTTATACCTTCATTTATATTCGTTCGTTTAACACCTTAATAAACGAACATAAATGAACATGAACAATCTTTTTTTCTTAACGCATGAACAAGAAATTCCGTCCGGTTAATCGTTCATCTAGTTCATTTGTCCAGCTAAAGTTAAACGAACGAACACGAACAAGCCTTACTTTGTGTTTCTCCAGTTCGTTTGCGGCCCTGTAGCTAGGGCTATTATTATAACTTTTCTAGGTAAATATTAATATTAAATCTTGAATCACGCCTAGCTGTATAGTTAATAGCGTGAGGTGTTTTTCAAACAATTGATTGTGAATTTTAGCTCCAACTTATATATGTTTTTGCATTTAGTAGATGTAATTGTAAGAGTGTCTTTTAACAAAGTTAATATTAGGTAAATGGGCTAAGCCTAACCATGAAGCAACAACAATACAACAGTAGAACTGTAATTACGAAGCCCATAGAAAATAATAGGCTACTTTCTTGCCGCTACATGGCATTACGGCCCAAATAGTTTAACTAAACGGTGGCAACAAGTCAACAACTCGAAAGAAAAAAAAAACACTGCACCTAGCAACATTTTAGTTTATTCGAGGTTTTGGTTTCATAAATGATAGACCTGTTTACAATTCATTCTATTGAAATTTAATTTTAACCCAATGCAAACACCAAATTATGAAGATTTTAATTACAAATTAGCCTACAAGTAAAATTTAGAAAGATTTTTGCAAGGTTGACTCGGTATTCACAAGTGTTAAATTACCTAAACGAGGTTTTGAACCCGCGTTTCACCGCGGAAACGCGAGTTTTTAAATGTGGGAAAAAACGAATAAAAAGAGTCGGGTTTTTTTTTAAATGTTTGAAAAAA
>BQNB010136958.1:0-17925 GCA_026074375.1 Tanacetum coccineum
ATCTCCATATAAAGGGTCTAACGATCTATTTAACATCAAAGTTTCTCCCTTTAGCCTAGCTTCTAAATCAAGTTCCATACGTTCTCTCAAACTTAACATGTAGACCCTCTTAATCAAACTACTAGCAGGTTTCACACTTTTAAAAATAATTTTCTCATCCCCTACCCTCAAAGTAATCTATCTATTAAACACATCAATCTTAGCGTGGTCGGTAGACAAAAATGGTCTTTCGAGGATCAAGGGCACTTTGACATCCTCGGGCATATCAAGAATAGTGAAGTCTACTGGGAAAATAAACTTTCCTATTCCTACTAGTACATTTTCAGCAATTCTTTTTGGATGTTTCACTATTCTGTTTGTTAATTCAACTGTTAACTTATTGTGAGCTAATTCGCCTAAACCTAAGTTAAGGTAGGTCGAGAGAGGAATGACACTTACGCTAGGTCCTAAGTCAGCGAGGGCATTTTCAAAGAAAACATTATTAATATAGCAAGGTAAAGTGAAACTTCCTGGGTCTTTCTCCTTTTGGGGTATGGAATTGTCGATATGTGAAGCTCCATATGAGTAAGCTTTTAAGAATTATGGTCCATATGATCCCTTCTTCTTATCACAGTAGTAATCATTCAAACGACTTGGAAATGGAATACTCATTTGTCTTGACTCGAAAATCAGCTTACTATTTTGTTTTGCCAATACGGCGTATTGGGATGATCATATACGACGTATCAAGGTCATATCAGTATTTACAGTAGTCGAGATTGACTTGACATGATCCTTTGGGTTTGTTTCAGTAGAGCTAGGTAGGCTTTTAAATCCTCTTTCCTATAGTATCTTGCTTATTTGCCCGATTTGAATCTCCAAAGTTTTAATCAAAGCTCCTTGGTTCCTGATGGCAACATCCGTAGAAGCTTGAATTTCTTTAATCATGTTGGAGTTTTCCTCATGTATTTTTGTTGATTCACTCATAAACTTGCTCAGTGATTCTTCCATTGATTGTCTTCATTCTTAATACGAAGGGTTTGCATTATTTCTTTGGTAGAATCCCAGAGCTACTACTCTATATTACCCTCCTTGTTGGAAGGGTGCACCAAATTGAGTAAAATAAGCTTCTTCAAGGGTTTTACCTTCTTTTTTGAGTGGACAATATTTGGTGTAGTGGGGTCCCTTACATTGCTAACATCCCACTTGAGCAGCATAAACCTTTTCATTAACCTTCTTGATTTCTCTTTCAAGATTATTAAGTTGTGCTTTCATGGCTTCCAATCCATCAGAAGTTTTAGTACTTCTTGTCCTAGATGTTCCATTATGCCATTTTTGAGAATATTCGGCCATCTCTTGGATGGTTACTTTTGCATCGGCAGTTGTCTTAGTTGGTATGACACCTTTTGAATCAAGAATTTGTCTAGTCGGAACTTCCAATCCATTATAAAACAAGATAACCTCCTGCATCTTTGTTAAATAGTGTTGAGGACACTTCATCAAGAGTTCTTTAAATCTCTCCCATGCTTGGTAAAGGGTTTCATCGGGTTCTTGCTTAAAGTTGTTGATTTCCTCCATCTTTTTTGCAGTTCGAGCAAATGGGCAATATTTGTTTAAAAATTTTGTTTTAAGACCATCCCAAGTTGTAATTGAACCAGTTGGCTTGTTTTTCAGCCAACGGCTTGCAGCTCCAGTCAAGGACATAGGGAATGCTCTAAGCATCACTTGGTCTATAGTAATATTTGGAATGTGGAATAGATCGACGATCTCAAGAACTTTTTCAATGTGTTCGTTCACATCTTCATGATCTGAACCGCTAAAGGTGTTAGTACATAGTTCCTTGAGAAATTGTCCCTTCAGTTCAAAGTTATCCTTGTCTTCAATTTTAGGCCTAACAACCCCTGATCCATAGTCAGCTCGGGTCTTGCTCATGTATTTCTCCATAGTTTCCGCCATTGTTTCCGCAACTTCTTCCTCCGAGTATTCTGGGTTAGAAAATAAATTGAAATCAGGCGATCTCAATTCGTCAAGACTCTCTGTGTCTCTTTGAAGTGTTCTCTTGCTGATCGAAATTCTCGTTCAGGTTCTTTATATGGTGTGAATAGTTCGCTAGTAGAACTCCTTGTCATGCACTACCTGTAACAAGGGATAAACAATCAGTAGGATAGGCTCTTTAGGATAGAAAAAATTTTAGCACGAAAATCAAACATGAAAACTAAGGTTTTGTTCCAGATGATCGATACGCCGTATTTAATAGAAGTGAATACGCCGTATTAATCGGTTGAATGAATACGCTGTATTGGACAGAAAGTTGGATACGCCGTATCCAATAGAAGTGGATACGCCATATCCAATAGAAGTGGATACGCCGTATCCAATGGAAGTGGATACGTCGTATCGAATTATCTACCAGAACAGTGTATTAGGAAAACAATTAAATTAAATACACAAATATACAAGTAAACAATTAAACTAACATATATACAAAATATACAGAATATAACCAAAGAATATTACACTTAATCTATATTAATTCTACTCCTAAGCGTTAGATCATAATGTTTAAAAACCAAAAACATAAAATAAAAAATCAAGGATTAATTTTTCACTCCCCAGCCAGCTCGGGCGCTCAATAAAATTGATGTGTCGTTGTGTGGGTATATTTTTGTGATTTCAACGTTTTAAATTTATATTTTTTCGACTTAACCAAAAACAACACTTTAACGGGCAGTGTACTCGGTCAGTGGTAGATTCGTGGTTAGTAGGGTGTCCAACACTTAAAGCGAGGTTAAATCTCTTAATTTATTTATATCTTGGTTATCTTAACTCTTAAGTTTAAATTAATCTAAGTCAGAATTTGATTAATCCTTTGTTAATTCTAATTCTAATTCTAAACAGGTAAAAAGGGGGTTTCGAGTGACAACCGTGATTCATGAAGGTTAATGATACCTTTTGATTGGCTAAGGTTTGTTGTATGTGATTTTGTATTGCTTTGTGTTATATATTTGTGCTAAGTGGGTTGAATAGGTGCATGATATTATTTTGAGGTGTATGGGCATCTCATTTTGAGTGTTGGTGTTTAGTGATAATGGAAAGTATTGGCGTATAGCATGCAATGCTAAGTCAATGATTTGATGATTTTGCGTTAAGAGTTATTGGGAAATGTAGCAAAATGGAAATAAATGAAGTGAGTGAAATTTGGATAATTATAGCGGACTTTTTAAATATAGAAAGTGAAATGTGAAATGAAAAGTTATTTTTAGAAAGTTAAGTAGTAGCGTTTTTGTGAAAAGGTTTACTCAAATTAGCTTAGGTTTTTATGAAAACTTAAGGTAATTAAGATAATTAGTTAATTAATAATTAAAAAATTAATATATATATATATATATATATATATATATATATATATATATATATATATATATATATACTATTATATATATAATACTATTATAATATTTATATAGGGTATTCTGCGGTTTTGGAAATAAATAAAGGAGAAAAAGGATAAACAAATTTGACTAATAATTATGGACTCTATAGTATAAATACAAAAACCAATAAAAACCCTTAAATCACTTTTCTCACTCCTTCACTTGTTCAGTCGATTTCCATCTGAAAAATAAAAAAAAGAGTTTTTTTTCAAGAACAAGGTTTGGTGAATTGTGTTTTGTTAGCCTCAAATATTGCTGTCGAACATGGACGTTCGTTCATTTATTGAGTATTAGGTCTCGGTCAATTTTAAATCGAGTAAGTAACGTTTGTTATAAGCTAGATGGGTGTATAAACGAGCTAGTTTTAATGTAAGCTAAATCGGTCACGTGTATCGGGGTGAAAGCCCAAAGTAATCCCGTGAGTCTCGGCCCACGTAGAAATGCCATAGGCATTGCAAAGCATCATGGTTTACTTTAAATACCCCTCTCCAAGGATGGAGAGGGTTGGTTTCACTTTTGTAATTTTTTCATTATTAGTGTAATCAACCATTTTACTTTCTCTCTTGTTTCTCTCTCTACATTCTTCATAAATTCCATCTTTATTTTTATTGATCATTCCATGTAAACATAATTTGAAGTGAAGTGATTCATAGGTTCCAACATTTGGTATCAAGAGCCTCGGGTGGATTGTGATTTGTTTTGTGGGAATAAGCTCAAAATTCAAAAATTTTGAAGCTTATTTTGTCAAATAAGCTCACGGCTCAAAAAAATTTAGGTTCGTAGTGGTTCTTAGTCGGTGTTAAGCTCAGCCTTCCTAGCTTATCATTGCTTAAACGTGCTCTTTTCTAAGAATCAAACATAGACTTTCTTTGTTGTTTTTTTTTTGTTCGAAAATTTTGAAAAAAAAATCAACAATTGTGGCTTTGTTTATGGTTAAATTCAAAAAAGTCATGTACTTTCGTGTTTAGAACAATCTCTTGCATTATTTCTTGGTGTTCTACAACTTATTTGGTGGGTTATGTGGAAGATTGAAGAAATCTTCTTTGTTACGGTTTGTGTAAAGTAGGAAATTATTGGTTGCGGTTTATGTCAAATTGGGAAAATCTTCATTGCGTTTTGCCTATATCTAAGCCTTGCGTTTTGTTTGTTTACCATTGGTGATGGGACCAAAACTGGTGTAAGTGATTGTGTACTAGCTTGAAAGTGACGTTGCGTTTTGTCCTGAAGTAATGCGGTTTGTCTCCACACTGCGTTTTGGTGTTGCATTTTGATCATTGAAGACCTTTTACTTAGCACATCTAAACGTTGTGCTGCCAAAATTTTCTCAAGAATTGCGTTTTGTCTAAGTCAACTGTGATTTTTTGTCCTTTGAGTTTTGCTAGTAAAAGGCTAGTTGCGTTTTTGTTCTATTGCGTTTTGTCCTCATGTTGACTGCGGTTTTTGCTCTTATTGTGTTTTGTCTAGTTTACAAAGACTGCGATTTGTACATTTGAGGATTTGTCAAACATTCTTGGTTGAGTTTTCACAGTCGTTCTTTGTTGAGACTTGCTATTCTTTGAACAACTTTGGACCATTAACTCTCAAGGGCTTAATTCACATACTTGAACTTTTAAAGACAACTAATTCAACACAAACAAACCTTAATCTCAATCAATTTACATTCACGGTTTTTCTATTGATTTTGTAAATCCCCGCGAATGATCAATTCTTTGACTCTCGGTTTTAATATAGACTTGTAAAATCTCGTGCATGAATGTTAAATTGTATTTATTTTTACCACTACTTCAATCACAACCATCTACTTAAGGATCCATCAATCTTTTCACTTCTAATTCAACAATATTCATCATGACAACTTCAATTGTAGCTTCCACAACTGACAGTCAAATGCATAACAACATCATGGCAGCTGGTTCAAGGGATCGTCCACCAATGCTTGCAACAGGACGATATGCACAATGGCGATCATGGTTCTTAAGATACATTGATACAAGACCAAATGGTGATGCCTTAAGGAAATGCATTCTCGAAGGTTCTTACACTCCTACTACTGTCATAATTCTAGTTGTACCTGCAATAGATAATTCTCCCGCAGTTCCTGAACAAACAATAGTTGAGACTGTCTTGAATATGTCTCCTGAAAACAAAGCTCATTTTGAATCAGAAAAGGAAGCGATTCATTTGATATTGACTGGAATTGGAGATGAAATATACTCAACTGTTGATGCATGCAAGACAGCTCATGAAATGTGGGAAGCTATCGAAAGGCTACAACAAGGTGAATCACTCAACATTCAAGATGTCAAGACAAACTTATTTTGGGAGTTTGGACAATTCACCTCTCACGATGGAGAAACAATTGAGTCATATTACACAAGGTTTTACAAGCTGATGAATGAAATGATAAGAAACAATTTGACAGTTGCTACGATGCAAGTCAATGTTCAATTTCTTCAACAACTTCAACTAGAATGGTCAAGGTTTGTAACAATTGTCAAGCAACAACACAAGTTGGATGAAGTTTCATATCACAAGCTCTTTGACATTCTGAAACAATATCAAAAGGAAGTTAATGAACTCCGTGCTGAAAGAATAGCCAAGAATGCTAACCCATTAGCACTTGTTGCTACTGCTCAACCATATCAAGATCCATATTATCAAACATCAAAGTCTCACAAATCATCTGCACCAACATCAAAAGCTTCACTTCCAACCAGATCTCATGCAACTACAAGACACAAAGGCAAAGAGACAGCCAAACCAATCACACCTCTATCTGAGTCAGCTTTGAAAAGAAGACATGATCCTGAACAAGCTCGAAGGATTAAGGAAATTGCAGAAAAATTTATCACTCATGTGCAAAGTATTCAAGAAGCTCTACAAACTACCATCAAACCTCAAAACTTCCTCAAAAAACACCAAAAAACAACAAAGTGGATACTACTTAAAAGATACAAGATTGACAATCAGTCTGGCAAGTTGGGAATCAGAGGATAATGGACTGTCTGTTGGGCTAGGGAACATTGTTGATGGTCCTGTAGTTGCAAGCAGTCTGGGATTCAGTTTTTCAACTACAAGGAATATTTAGTCATTTTGCTAAGGGAATGCAGAATGCCAAAACGGGTTGGGGTTAAAGACCCACGTATTCACAAGGATAAGATGTTGTGTGTAAAACAAGCTGTGGAAAGTGTTCACTTCAAGCGGTAGCAATCTGGACTAGCTAGAAGACACGAATGAAGGAGAATGACTGAACAAGGTTGGAAGCCCCATTACAGTCCATATGGACAAAAGATCCAGGAGGTTTCCTAATGCACACTTAGTCATGTTCGAGCATTGGAACAGGTACATATGATTACTGGAATATAATGTGTTTGCCAATAAAATACAACATATCGGAGCAATCAGAATCCATTAGTAACACATTTGTGTAGTGGTAAACGGGCCCTGTGATAGTAATGTCATTCTTATTCACCAAAATAGGTGTGATTAATGTATTCAGAATGACCAAAATGATGTAGAATGTGATGTATGAGCGTGTTTGTTGCCTTGCTAATTTAATTGCAAATTTAAACTTGATGTGATGAAAATAAAAAGATCAAAAGCAATTAAAGAAAGCAAACAACACATTGCTCATTGAATTGACTGAGTTGCAAAAATCTTTCTTGCGGGGGAAACTAAGCTAGTACTTAGAGGAATCTAATAGTATTCGTATTCGGGATAGTTGCCTAATTGCACTTCAAAACAAAAAGACTGAGCTTGAGAAGTACATGGCCTTTAATGATCATACAATTGACTATGACAAACTTGAATGTAAGTTAAATGAAACTTTAGGACTATTATGTCAAAAATAAATTGACATAAAAGAAGGTTTAAAACTTAAAGCCTATTAAATTTTAGTTGTCAAAGAGAAACACGATGAGTTAGTCAAACAGAGTCTTTTAACAAAGTCACATTATGAAAGTCTTGTCAACGAGAAAACAAAGGTAATAACGGATTTGAAACTTAAAGAAGAAAAAGATTTTGACAAAATGATTTCAATGGAAAAGCAATTAAAGTTTTTGAATGAAATTGTTTACAAAAGGAATCAATCAATTCAAACCATTCACATGTTAGCTCCCAAAGACCCAACATTCAATGGTAGACCAACCTTTGCAAATCCAATGTACCTCAAAAATGGTACACCAACATTCAAAGTGTGTGTGTGTGTTCTTTCTCTCTCTAAAACACATACAGATCTTTTCTTTTTCTCTCTCTAAATAAAATGGCTAAGTTCTTGTTTAATCATCCCTGACCTCCGGATCAAGTTAGCTCATATTTCTTATTACTTACAATTGGTATCAAGAGCTAACCGGGGGTGTATTGTATTCGCGTGTATTGTGTTTGCGGTTTTTGTAGTGATTCTTGTGAGCTTATTGGTTCTGCTTATTTATAAGCTAAATAATCATTAGGCTTTTTTCCCCTTTATTAAAAGCTTATTTGGTTATAATAAAACAATAATGTTAACACTTTTGATTTTGGTCTGTTCAAAATTCACAAACGTTGGGCTTACTGTTCAAATTTTGATTTTGGGCTTTATAACTACGATTTACTTTTCTTTACATTGAAACAAACTGTTTTTCGTAAAGCCAAAGTGTGTTCGTTTGATCAAAAGCTATAGTTCACGATTGTTGTTAGTGCTTTGTTTTTCATAAAGCAAAAGTGTGTTTGTTTGCTTTATTTTTTCTTTTGTGTTCGTGGCTTATTATTTTCGGTGTCAAACAGCTTCTTGAAGCTTATTAGGAGTTTACATAACGCGGCTAATCTTCTTATTCTTTAAGTTCTTAGCTTATTTTTATTTGTACACGGTGTGAAAAAGAAGACGCGTTCAAGGTGTTTGATATTCTGTCCAACCGAACTACTCAATAGCTTTAGAACCGAACAACTTGCAAACCGAACTACTCCATAGCTTTGGAACAGAACAACTTGTTTCTCCTTGTGAACCGTACAACCAGTTTCCATGTGACAACTGAACTACTTGTTTCAAGTGTGAATCGAACAACTTGTCTCTCTTTGTGAACCGAACAATCAGTTTTCATTTGAGAACCGAACAACTTGTTTTCAAATGTGAACCGAACTACTCACAAGCATTAGGAACCAATTTAACAAGTTCACGAAAACAAAATCTCATGTTTTTAAGTCGTTTCGGGTTTTACGGTTTTGAGTGTCGGTTATCTACGGGACTTACAACTTATACCGTTGTGATCATGATCCTTTTTTGATCATTGTGGTATATTCTGATTTCATCGACGATAACCGTACCGGTTCAAAAGATCAAATCAATAATCGTTAACATTTTACAAATTTCAAAAACGTAGAAGATATTGTTTGGAGGGAATTTGGTGTATTAATTAACAAGAATTAGAACATGGAACATGCAGTCCCTGAACCTTTTGACAATTTCACCGTTCGTCCTTTAGTGGTTTATTAATCCTCTTTGTTGAAATAGCTTTTCACCGTTAGTCCTTACAAGTTATAATTCAGCCGTCAGCCCTCCAAAGTGAACCGTTATTGCACCGTTAGTCCCCATATTCATAATTAACAACCGTTAATCATTCAAAGATAAAAAACAACACAACAAACATGATACATAACAATAAAAACGATCCAAATAAGATTCACTAAAACGTCAAACGGCTAAAGATTCGGATTGCGATGACAAGTGATCACGAATTTGATTTGGTATCCCTTATTTGAGATTGAAGTGGGTTTCACGAAGGCGTCTACTTATTTCATCATTGAGACTTCCTTCTATTTTCTACCCCTTTTCTTCAAACCCAATCTATCGATTGATGACTTGCTTGAACGTATACAGCTTATGATTAAGACTTGGATTATCTAGTTATTTTCTGATGTAAGGAGTTACATTGTAGTGCTCACGGGTTATAGCAATCACTTAAAGGAGTTACATTGTAGTACTCAGTGTCACATGCATATGTCGATGTGGATATTTTCAAGAGGTGGTGTACTTTTTATACTTTTAGGACTTGGGTATAGAGTACTTATAGATTTAATCTTGCACCATTCTTCAATCAACAATAGTGCAAGCTTAAGTAACAAATTTGGGGGATTTTACTTCATTTTCAAGTTTGGTATATCGGGTTTACTTTACCAAGTGATCACAACAATAGCCGACAGAATACGAGGTTGGTAAGTTAGCCAGAGAGTTTAAAGGTTGAGATGTAATCAGCAATAGAGATGGTGAAAATCTTGATAAAATGAAGGAAAAAGGTGATGCATGTATTTTTGTAGGGTATTCTACTCAGTCAAGAGCTTACAGGGTATTTAACAAGAGAACAAGAATAATAGTTGAAACCATTCATGTTAACTTTGACGAATTGCCTCAAATGGCGTCAGATCACATCAGTTCTGACCCCGTTCCACAATGTCTGACTACGGTACTTGAACAAGACAGTTTAAGTCCCGATCCCCAAAGTCAAGAAAATGTTCCTCAAGCAGCTGAGACAGTAACAACGTCAAATGAGCTGGATTTGCTATTTAGTCTGATGTTCGATGAATTACTCAATGGAACTACTCCAGTTATGTCAAAGTCTTCCGCTGTACATGCTGCTGATGCTCCTAATAAACGTCAACAACACAACACAACTAAATCTTCTACAACAACCGATGTTGCAGATGCACCTTCATTGAACATTCAAACAACACCTCAAACTACAAATCAAGCACCAACTCATGAACCAACTGTCACTGCCATTGAGAACATTATTCAAGCAGAAACCAATAACGAATATGCACAAGTTGACGACGATGAATTTGTAAACGTTTTTAGTACACCGGTACAAGAACGAGGGGAGACATCGTCTCGTCATGTTGACTTGTCAAACATGCATACATTCTATCAACATCACCCTTCTGCACAACGTTGGACAAAAGATCATCCATTAGAACAAGTCATTGGAAATCCTTCTCAATCAGTTAGAACAAGACGTCAGCTAGAAACAGATGACGAGATATGTATGTTCACACTCACCGTGAGTCGAACCGAACCAAAGAACATCAAAGAAGCCATGGCTGATTCTGCATGGATTGAAGTGATGCAGGAAGAACTTCAGCAATTTGATCGCTTAAGAGTATGGGAATTAGTCGATAGACCACTTTGCAAAAACGTCATTAACCTAAAGTGGCTCTGAAAAAACAAACATGATGAGGAAAATACCGTAATTCGCAACAAAGCTCGTCTTGTAGCTAAATGATATGCTCAAAAAGAAGGAATTGATTTCGAAGAGTCATTTGCACCAGTTGCTCGGTTGGAAGCTGTCCGGTTATTCATTGCGTATGCTGCACACAAATCTTTTACAGTATACCAGATGGACGTTAATACACCAAGGAGTCCTACTCGGCTTACAATAATTTCCTAAGTATATAAAATCTTTTCTATAAACAACTAATACATATCAAGTAAGTAGTACTAACAAACAGTACTAACTTACACTTGCAGTACTAACTTAACACTAGCAGTACTAACTTAACACTTTACAGTACCTCAAATAATTAGTATTTTCTTGAGCAGTAATAACTCTTCAGCAGTATTAACTTCAAGCAGTCTTTGTACTAGCAGTAGTAACTTTCACTAGCAGCATTAACTTTTATACCAGTAGTAGTAACTACTTAGTATATTTTCTTTGAAGTTCACGAGTAGCACTAATTCCAGCTGAGCAGCATTAACACAAACATGAGCAACAATAATTCTAACAACATCAAGAAGACTTTTAATTCGAACTATCCCTCTATAAATGCTATTATTCTTCACAAACATCAAGTTTCTTCATTTAAAGTTTCATCAATACTAGGAGGATGCTTCCAAACACTTCTTTACTTCTTAAGTTGTTTCATGATCAATTTACACAGCTGATAAGCCATTTCACTTTCATAATCAATTTGAAGCTTCTTTTCCAACATCATTGAAAGTGTAGGTGGTGTAAGAGGATATTTCTTCTCTACCAACATGTAAATCTGCATAGACTGCATGGTAATACAGCTTCCATTCCAACACTTTGTATCCGTTTTGCAGCTTCCATACTTCATCTTCTACATGTGGTTCAAACATTATTTTTATATCATTCCAACAAGACTATCCATGCTTTCCACTGGTCTTGTTGACCCATATCTAGCTTTTACCAACTTGTACAAGTCTTCCAAATCTTCCAAGTCAAAACTTTTAATCATTTGACTAAAGATCATGTACATTTGAGACTTTCCATCAGCTCTTATTATTTGATAATAGCTTTTCTTCCTTTCTTTGTGGATCTTCCAGTCAAAAATCCTTGGAGACTTAACAGCCAAAGGAATAGCATCAATTGTTACCTCTTCTTCACTTGGAATGATTTCTATACACTGTTTAAGCTCTACTATTTCTTTATTATCTTCCACCTTTTGCTTCTTTGAACTCTCTTGTATCAGCTCTTCTCCTGCTCTCTTTTCTTTTCCTTCCACCAGCTCTGTTCTAAAGTCTTCAAATGTATTTACCCTCTTGAATGCTCTGTCAAACATCTCTTGGATAGAATCAAACCCTTTTGACTTCAAATCTTTGAGCTTGTATCCTTCTATGTTCTTTAGGTAAGTACATTTATCTTTCTTGTTGAGCTTGTGTTGGTGGTTTGTTTATTTTCTCTTTCTGTCTCTTAGCTGCAAAATGCTTCTTTTTTCTCTATGAGTTATTGAAATAATGTAGCTTTTTATGCGTCAGACAACTCTTCTTGTTCTTGTGCTTGCCATCTTACAGTCAATTGATTATTAGCATCAATCTTTGCTTGAATATCATCCCATGTTTCAATCAAGGCAATAAGGCTTCTTTTTCTTTTTGAGCTTTCTCTCTTACAAGTCTTTATTCCTCATCAAATTCAGCTTGTAATCTTTTAGCAGTTTCTTCATCAAGCCTGATTAGATCTTTCTTTTTCGTAGTCTTCACAGGTTCTTCTACCATTATTCCTTTACCCTTGTCCTGTGATTGTTGTGAAGATAGTTGTGAAGATTTTGTTGTTGTAGACTCACCCAGCTCTTGTATAACAACACCTTTCACCTTGGGTTTTGAAGTTTTTAATGCTTCAAGTACTTGAGCCAAAGTAAGTTCTTCAGTAGTTATTGTAACAGTTGTTGCGGCAGTACTAACTTGAGCAGCATCAACTACTTCTTCAACAACATTTTCATTTTTCCCTGCAAAAAACACCTCCTCACCATTTAAAGCATTCACATCAAACATCTCATTATCAGCATCATCTTGAACATTAACTAGGGTAATGTCTTCATCTGCATCAATAGCATTAATCCTCCTCCCCTGTTTGGATGCATCCTCACCCAAATTTTCTTCATTACCAGAGGATTCTACCTTGACACTCAAACCAACTTTGTATAATCTTTTCAGCTTATGAGTTCTTGAACTTCTTTTCTTTTCAAGCTTCTTAATCCTCCTTTTCAAAATAGGAATCTCATTATGTTGAGAGGTCTTTGTCTTCTCCAAATCAAGAACTCTGGTTTGTAAAGTGGTACATAGTTCCATCAAATTCATTAAGTTTAAGTCTATCTCATCACTTCGAAGTGTGTTACCTCTTGCGAGCAGTGAATCATTGGAAAGTTTAGATACATTCTCAAACTAGTTTGGACCAATATGGAATCACCTCATGGTTCTTGGCACCTGGGACAACAATTGAGTAGTTCATAAGGATTAGATTATTAGGTGTTGCCTTGGATTGGGTCTTAGTTATGTTACCACTGTCCTGCTCTGCTTCTAAGCTAGAAGCTTGTAGTGGCAAGACCTCACTAAACTATCACCAACTCCTTTTGGACAGCCATCAATCTGAAACATGTTCACTAGGATCATTAGGGAATAGAGATACTAATGTGTCCTTTCTCTTAGGCTTCCTAGGCTTTTGTGTCTTTTGAGGTTGAGTAGATGGTTGAATAATAGTAGGTGTGTGATGGGGATCAGTGGGCATTGTTGAACCTTCACCCAATTCCAATTGGTTTTGTACCACCATTGTTGGAAATAAAGGTGTTACTCTACCAAAAAAACACTTTGGACTATATTTCTTCATCTTTCAATAATCTTCTTATTGTGAGAGTCGTGCAATATAAATTCTCATATAAGTTGGGCATCCAATAAGTTATTGATCCAAAACACTTGTACAAACCTTGGATACATCAAAAACTTCCCAGACAAATTATCTAAGTTTCTAACCATGCTTTCAAAAATGTATTTTGAAAAATTGAACATCTGATTTGTTGCTAAATAGATAATAGCAGTTGCCATGTAATACTAAATTCATTCCATGCAGTAGTCTTTGCACTTAGACGTTATAAAGTAGTATGAATTAGAAATTTCCATTGTGGGGAAAAGAATGGCTTATAGAAAGTGAGTTTTTGTGAAATCTTCTCATACCCCATCCATGTAAGTTCTTCAAAAATGGTAGAGTTTGGTAAATATTCAACACCTTCCTCATCTTCCAGTTGAAGATCTCTTCTAACAGAAGATTCAGTGATAATTATCTTCTTACCATCAACTAGGGCATGTAACTGAACTTCCCCATTAATAGTTTTGGCCTTGACAGTAGACCAGAACTGTTCAATGCACCAAATATATATAGTAGGATTAACGGTTAGTGCATACTTTATAGGGTTTGCATTCAGAAAATCCATAATTTGTTCAAACCCTTCACTCTCTGCGGGTTTAGACAAAAACGCGACCAAATTATGAGTATCTGCAAACTTTAGAATCCCCATTTATGTTAGGTATTGATAATTGATGATAAAATTGAGTTAGAGTTTGTGATTAGAGAGTATTTGAAAGAGTGAAATTGATTTAAGGATAGATTGAAACCCTTAATCAAAGTATTTATGAAAATACCCTCAACAGCTGTAACTTAAACCTAGTAGTAACCCATTAGTAGTAAGTTATGCATAGAAGCATTAACTTAGAACCAGCAGTAGTAAGTTATGCCTAGCAGCATTAACTTTGAGTCACGAGTATTAACTCCAATTCCATTCCCAAACCAGATTTTTCCATCAATCAATCTAAACTTTCTTTGCTTTTATTGCAATTTGTTAGTCTTAAAAAACATAGAAAACAACAAGCCATAGCAATTTCACATTTATCAACAATATTAATTTTACCTAACTACATTAAGTATAAACTTAACAGAGAAACTCGGCATTTTAAGTATAACCAGAGTACTATTATACTTGAATTAAGTTTGAGACTAAAATAAGACAAATAAACTGGAAAATCAATAATTTAGCTAAGAACATAAGCTAGAAATGGCAGCTTAAGATGACAGTTTACCATACTTGTTCTTTTTGGCTTTTTGAAGAAAATGACCCATATTGCAGCTTAAACATAAGAATCAAAAAGTTAAAACAGATCAAATAAGATAAAAACAGATTAAGAAAGACACTTGAAAAACACAAATAAGCTGGAATTAGAAAGATTGATTTAGAAAATAAGCTAGAATACATTCTCTAATGATCTGCAAACTTAGACTCTAAGAAGCTACCATCTAACTACTAAACTAGACTGATTTTTGGACTATAATGTTAAGAAGGCTAACCCAAGGTAAAACAACTCAAAACAGATGTAAATAGATGCCATTGTAACTAAAGTTGAGTATTAAAACCACACTTGAATAAGAATCACTCAAATAAGCAGTTTGAAATTCTTTTGGAATAGCAGACTTGCATTTTTGATAAAACATACTAGAAAAACTTAACAAAACTATATCTAAGCTTATGAAAACTATTATTAAGACTTAAATAAAGCTTATGAAACTGATTTGAAAACCAAAAACTGATTTTAACCTTATTTGACCCATTTTAAAACCTTAACCCAAACACTCCTTTAACTTTTGAATTTTAAATTAAAAGCTGAAACAGACTTAGTTAAGCTCTAAAATGCAAAAACAGATTAAGCATAATGATTATTGAGGACAGATAAGTAAAAACATTAGAAAAATAAGCACTTAATAATAAGCTAAATATATGAGCAGTATTAACTATTATTTAAGCAGTTTTAACTTTGAATTAAACAGAACTATGAAAACTCAAATAAAAGCTACTTCTAAGCTAAAATCTAAACATATTAAGCAACATTAAGACAGGATAAGCACAATAAAAACAACAATAAGCAAATTAATAAGCTAAAGTTAAGTAGGAATAAATATTAAGCTAAAACTAAAGTAAGAGAGTGTGTACCTTGATCCCAGCTAAACAAGGATCTAAATAGCTTTTACAAGCTTAGATCTATAAGCTCCAGCTTGTTAAAAACAAGCTGGTAAAAGTGACTATAAGTCCATCCATGTCTGGCTTATCTTCTAAAAGCTTTTAATGACTTAGCAAGAGTTTTGAATGGATAGCTTATTCAGTTAAGCTTTAAACAAGCTTAACTAAATGAAAACTAGCTTATTAGGCAATTTAGAGCTTATTAAGCTTATTTAAGTAAAATCTAAACACATTTTACGAATTTGCATACAAGTAAAATAGGAATTTAACAAAAGATATTAAAGGAAAACTGAAATTTTATTAAACTTTGAAAAGGTTACAAGCTGAAAATGAAGTAACAATATTGAAAAAGACAATAAGCTAGTAAATAAGCTAAACTACACTACTCCTACTCCTACACTAGAGGATTTTCACTGTGTGATCCTATCTCTATTTATAGTGAGCAAAAGATGATTCTAGACTTTTAGGAGCTTCCCCAATCCTTCAATCTTTGGCCCTTGATCTCAACAAACTTTGAATCCATTCATCTTAGCCATTGATCCTCCTCTATGTCAAATCCACCAATAGAAGAGCATAGGATTGCCAACGTGTCAAGTTGATGTCAGACGTGTCAGAATGTCTTCTAGAAACAAAGGGAAAGCGCGCGCGTGTGTGGAGGTGATGTTTACCCCTGCGTGTGTTGTTGTTGTAAAACAGGGAGGGAAGAGAGACAGTAAATAGTAAATTTTGACCAAGTGTTTATAACTCTATCTTGACCTTTGACTAAGAAATGGATTTGGGCTTGTGTTAGGCCAGGAATGGTATTATGGACTTAGACTTGTATTTTTTTGGATTTAGGCTTTAGGTTTTATAGTATAAATCTTAATGGGCTGACCCGACCCATTAAATAGGTACGGGTTGGTCCATTTAAAGATGTATATGCCTTCGGCCTCGATTTTGCACGCTCTTTCCATTCCCATGCTCGGCTTTGTCAATTTATTTTTTTGTCCAATTATGATATATCCGTTACCTGCAAGACACAATTCACAATACAAACAAATACACTGCATTTTATGTCATTATTGGTCTTTTTAGCTTTAAATTAAGAAATAAAATATATGTGTTTAAGCACATATCAGTAGCAAAATGTAATCTTTGACAGGTTATGTCTCCTTTCTAGCTTGACATGCATTATCACTTGCTTTTGTACCTGCAAAACCATTAGACTGTGTACCTGCAACAATTGGCTCATAATTCATTGTTCTTGTTAGTGCATCAATATCAAATAGCCAATCTGGTCCACTACCTACAGCATTAGGTGTACTCTCACTAAATCTAATATGCAAGTTTTCTTCCACTATCCTTGTTCTACTATTGAATACTCTAAAGGCTTTACTATTCAAAGAGTATCCAACAAAGAACCCTTCATCAGCCTTACCATCAAATTTGCCTAAGTGATCTATGGTATTAAGAATGGTAACATGATACCTAAATGGTCTTATAAAACTTAAAGTTGGTGTTCTACCATAAAAAAGTTCATATGGGGTCTTGTTATGAGGCTTAACTACTAACACTCTATTTTGCACATAGCAAGCAGTATTAACTGCTTCTGCCCAAAAAGTAGTTGGCAACTTAGAATCAACTAGCATAGTCCTAGCAGCCTCAATTAGTGTCATATTCCTCCTCTCAGCAACTCCATTTTGTTGAGGAGTTCTAGCTACACTAAATTGTCTTAAAATACCCTTCATTTTACAAAACTGATTCATTTCTCTATTTTTGAACTCAATCCTATTATCACATCTAATCACCTTAACCTTGTGATCTACTAGATTTTCTATCCCGGTTATAAAGGACTTAAGAATGCCACTTGTCTCATCCGTAGTAGCTAGAAAGAAAACCAATGTAAACCTACTATAATCATCTATGACAACCAGGAAATACATTTTCTTCATAAGGATTTTTACAAATGTTGGACCAAATAAGTCCATATGTAACAAATGTCAAGGAAGACTGATTGAGTTCTCTTTTTTGGACTTACAAGAGGCTCGGTGCTGCTTTCCCTTTTGATAAGCAACACAGGTTTGATCATTTCAAAAAGTTTAGAAGGTAAACCTCTTACAAGATTTCCCTTAACCAATTTATTCATGGTTTTAAAATTTTAAGTGACCTAGCCTTCTATGCCAAATTTTAGATTCATCAGATGTGGCTTTTGCAAAAAGGCAAGTTAAACCTCCTTTAGGAACTATCTTCTTTAAATCAACACTATACA
>BQNB010136960.1:0-17925 GCA_026074375.1 Tanacetum coccineum
AAATTTTTCTAAATGGTCTTCTGGTAAAGCCATAAGCAAGATGGTCCTTGCTTTTCTTTCTCTTTCTCTGGCTAAAATTTCTTCAATAGTTTTAGGAGGCAGAACCTTTATTACTCCATTTGTATCTGTTGAGACACTTACATGACCATTTCCTTTTTGTATGACTTCCCATATAGGATAGTCTGTATGGCTCAAGTAATGTTCCATTTTCATGGCCCAAATGTCATACTCACTTTTCTTCAGAATAGGGATTTTAATGGTTGACACAGTGTGAGGGGCTTGTTGTGTTAGTGTTTGCGGTGGTGGTGGTGGTGGTGGAATTTCATCATCTAATCCTGCCATTGAATAGATCTAAAAGGTAAAAGTTTGTAACTGATGTGTTTTGGTTCTTCGTACTCAGAGTTTCCCAACAAGCTCTGATACCACTTGTTGATCCCAATCTGAATAGATCTTTCTAGCCTGTTAAGGGTGGTAGCCAATCTGGATAGATCCAAACTAACTACAAGAGAAACAATGACTATGAACAATATAAGTTATGCGAAAACTAACTTATATTGCTAAGAAGAACAATGAATAAAACAAAACTTTGATTACTATTAATCTGCTAGGTCACAGATTGCTAACTATATATATTGGTGAAACATGTATATGAAAACTTATATCTAACTAATGCCGTAGGGTTCCTTTTATACACCAAGGAAAACCCTAATGAGCTTACAAAACATGTGAAGAGATAATGCATATCTATTCCTATAATAACTCATGCATATCTCCTAACAGTATTAACTAGCAGTACTAACTTACTACTAACAGCACTAACTATACTGGCAGTACTAACAATGTACTGGTAGTATTAACTATTTATGACTAACAGTACTAACTACTTAGTCTATTTTCTTGAATCTATAGTATTCTTCATCAGCAGCACAAAGTAGAACTGGCAGTAGTAACTTGTATAAGTAGCAGCACTAAGTTGTAGGAACTTCTAAAACCCAACACCATCCCTGGAGCCGTCGTTACTCGATGCTTCGTCGGTTTATAGCCTCCATCCCATGTTCTTTGTTTTGCCTTCCTGATTCTGGAAGTTTGTCTCTTCGTCTTCTTCTTGAGTTTTTGCTAGGAAGTTTGCGAGGGCTTGTTCTTTGATCGCATTCCTTGGTTTGTGTTCGATTTCGTGTTCTTCGAGTTCTATAGCCAATCTGGTCATCCTCCCTGATTTTTTAGGTTTCAACAACAAAAGCCTTATTGGCTTGTTTGCTAATACTGTGATTTTGTGTGCTTGAAAGTATCTCTTGAGCCTTTTTGCTACATGGATTCAACTCGGTTCCTTGTAACACTCTAATCAAAAAGTATATAGGCCTTTCGGCCATAAAAACCGCACTTACGCACTCCTTTGAGGATGCTAAATATACGATCAGGCTTGTTAGCCTTAAAATATATCGACTAATACGGAATTACATTAGTTCATAAAAGGCTTGACATGTAGGGACTAGAACTGACAAGTTGTATAAGCTAGTTCTGTCAAGACCTATAATACACTTTCTATACTTCCATAAGAGGGTGAGAAAAATCATTGTAACAAAAGAGAGTATGTGTTTCTCTTCCTTCTCTCTAGAAAACACACACTCTTCCCATCTTTTTCTCTCTTTAAATAATATGGCTACTTATTTTTTATCCTCCCCGACCTTCGGATCGTTATTTATGCTATGAATCTTTATGGTTAACATTTGACATCAGAGACCAGGAGCGTTTTGTGTTCGTGTTAGATGGATTCGTGGGATATTTTTGACTCGTTTTAAGCATATATTTAAAAAAATTGAAGCAACAAATTTTGATGTTATTTATGTTAAAGTTTGTGTTTTTATGATGGATATAGCTTAAATATGATGAGTTTTGCAAAAAAATCCGGGTAAAAACATAAAAAATTAAGGTTTTTAGAAGTTTTTTAAGGTTCTTGGTCGAATGGTACTTTTTAGCAAAAGTTGCCATTTGGCAGAAAAGTTGCCATTTGATCCATAAAAGTGCCATTTGTCAAGTTTGACTAGTCAACTTATGCAGTTTGACACAACCATCTAGCCATTTGACTTAGTCAATACCTACATTTTGACCTTCCATTTAGAAAGTTTGACTTGTCAACTTACGCAGTTTGACTTGTCACCTTATGCAGTTTAACTTATCAACACATGCAGTTTGACCTAGTCAACTTACACAGTTTGACCTCTTTATTAAGCAGTTTGACTTTGTTGATAGAAATAATGCCTAAAAAATTATTAATATTTTTCACAACCTTACGTTTTGATAATCACAAAATATAAAAATGTTCAATGTAAAATTAAACGTAAACAAGTAATTAGTAGTAAATTTTCATTTCGAAAATTATATCACTTAAAGGTATGAATAAATAAATGCTTAATAGATTTTATGATCAAAGGAAATTTTTATTCTACCTCACACTTTTATAAATTGTTGTAAACAATTTTATAAACATTACAAAACATTTTCTACAATTAAAAGAAATGTTTTATTCAAAATAAACATTTTGAAATTCAAATTTTTGGACCGAAAAAGAATAGAAAGTTCTAGAAAATTCTCCCTACACAAAAAGACAAACTGGGGAGCGCCCAGTCTAGGGCAGCCCCTTTAAATACACGGGCGGCCCCCTTAATTTTAAGGGGACTGCCCACCTATTTAAGGGGACCGCCCATAGATAGACGCTCCTTGTAACAACCCATAATTTTCATCACATATTATATTAAATACTACATTTTCATGGGAAATTTTTTGCTTGATTCATTCCAACTATGTAACATAACTTACATAGCAAACTAAACGAGCCCACGCAACCTACCAATGCCAACTATATCTACGTTTATATCAAGTAAACGTCCTAATATGTCAAGTATATGTTCTAATATCATTTTTACCAAATACGTTATCCGTTTAACGTACCATTTACAACGTTATTTCAAAACAAGCATTATACGTTAACGTTTATATCAAAACCCTAACTTCATGCAATGTTTACATACAAAATGAATGTACAAGCCTTCAAGCATATGTACAAGTGATTAATTCATAATATTTAAATCACATCTTCCCTCCTAAAAACAAAGTACAACTCATTTGAGCTTAATGTACAAGCCAATAAAGCATAGAATTCAAACTAGCTCATTTCCTTCTAAAATCATAAGGATTTCGTACCACCTCTTTAGCACTAATTACAAGTACTCAATACATAATATTTAAACACTTTTCCCTCTCTAATCTCAGCTCCTACACTATCCCTAAAACCTAAACCCTAATCCTAAACCCGAAAACCCTAGCAAACCTATTACACCCTTAAACTAGTTCATAGTTTTTAGAATCTGGTCTGTTGATAAAACATAGGATCTGGGAAAAATCAGTAGGCTTTGGGTATTAAGTAAAAATACTAGGTTGTATCCCTATGTCTTCTGATCATTTTGCCGGTTGACTCGGCCTAATTCGATGTCGGATGAATTAGTTATAACCGAAATGGCAAAGGTGCGCAGTAGTAAATTGCTGTTATCTCTAAATTTTTGTATAGTGACCCCTAAATATGTAAAACTAAAAGTTGTAGAGGACTCAAATATCTAACCATGCTCACTGGTTTGTGCTTAATCAAAATTACGGTTTGTAAATGAAAACCATTTTACCGGGACCAATGTTGGCTGTCCAAAAATAGCCATGAACTCGCCACCCCTAAACTACTTCTAAACCTAATTCTAAGCAAGCTAGCACCTCAAGTACCTCAAGCACCTTAAGCACTTCAAGCAGCTCTATGACCTCACCACCACCTTCACCCACATGTCACCTAGCAAGCACCCTAGCACCACCATCATCCAACTAGGCCACCAAGTTATATTCTACTCTTGTCACCACCCTAACTTCACCATCTTCTTCCACCTTGCTAAGCTACACCTCCATATCCTTCCTTAGTCACCCTAGCTGAACCTTGAACCCCACTCTAAGTTTACTTGGTCCTTACTTCATCCAACTTGGCCTTTACTCCTTCTCTACCATATATATACCCACACATACATACATACATTCATATTCACCATCAAAACTTCATATTACCTCAAGTCATGATCTAAACAAGTCCAAGGAAGATTAAAAAGAAAGTATACAACAAGTAGAAGCTAAGAAACAAGAAGAAAGAAGTCTCTTGATTCATCTTTTAAGTTTTCAAGTTGTTTTTGCTCCATTCGACCCATTTTCATTATTTCAAGTACTAGTAAGCCTTCAACCTTGTTCTATAAGCTTGTATTTCATTTTAGATGTTTCATTAGCTTTATTAGATCATGTGTAAGACACTTGTTTAAGCCTTGGACCACAAACCCATGCGTTTTGGTTTACCTAAACCAAACGAACCCGTTTTGGGTTTTTAAGTTCACAAGCTCTTTATATAAGCTATAAGCTCGTAAACTTAACTTATTTTAGCTTATTCTAATAAGCTATAACCTGCAAAATTAATTTCTAAATCAAAATTATCAATATTATGGTTTTTGGACTAAATTCGCAAATGTTTTCATGCAAAGGGGTATATATTGTAAATTCTTGAAACTTATAACTAAAGGGTCTGAAAATGTAATTATATTAAACTTAAAACCACAAGGACTTGTTTTACCATTCTTTAAAGTTAAGGGTTTAAAGATTATAAAAGTTATATTAAAAGGATTAACTTTGTAAATATATATAAACCAATGGTATATATTGTCATTTTGTATTCTTAAAGGTATAAAGTGTAATATTTTTATATAAATTATAAAAATATATTTAAATATTATAAGACTCGATTTTATTAAAACCCGACACATTTGTCATTATCATTCATCGATCGAAACACTATAAAATCAATTATGTTATAAATATAATATAATTTATCATCCACTAGCTTTTGAAGAAACTTAAAATGATAAAATCTTATCATTTACTCTATAACGTATCACGTTACTAGGGAATTTCATGTGAGGGGTTTCATTTGGGTAGACATTTTGACGAGTTGCTGGATTTATGATTTAAAGTGTCATAGCTCCTCAAACGTTTACTACATGACCTCTGAAATATGATAGCCCGAACAATGATATAATATTTCCATAAATTAATAAATCAAAGTAAGATGTATGTTAAACTTTATAAAGTTTTGAAAACATAAACAATCACACTAAGACTTGACATATTACCCTCAGGTTACGTGACAAGGCCGTTACTTTCATTTCATATACTTTTGCCATCAATCAGATTTCCCTGTTAAGGTGAGTTCATAGCCTCGCATTTCAATCTTTTAAATGTTTTATAAACCCGCGAGGGGGATACATGCTTAAACCATGAATGCAAGTGTTTTTCCAACTGTATGCTATCCAGATATATTATTGCCTAAGTACCTTCCAGTGCCACTATTTCCATATCATGAACCATTAATTACTTGTGAGTAAACGCAAATATTGTAGATAGATCTATTGGGGTGACGACTCCCGTTGGTATACCCATTCATGGGGTAGCCAAACACACTATATTTGACTTAATGGGTAACCTTGGTGTTAGCCCTAAAATATGGTGACTAATCCGGAATTACATTTATCATTTATAGTCGGGTTGGGTTAGTTTAGCTAGTCGATGTCGGGACTATAAATACCCCCTCCATACTTCCATGGAGGGGTAGAAGTTCACACTTGTAAAAGTGTGTGTGTGTGTGTGTGTTTTTCTCTTTTCTCTCAACAACACACACAACTTCCCATCTTATATCTTTTCTCTCTAATAAACATGGATCAATTTCTTTTCCATTTTACCATACCTCCGGATCCGTTGTTCTAAGGGTGAATCTTATGTTATCAATTGGTATCAGAGCATAGGGGGAATCCGTGTTGGTTACTCACTGATTCGTGTGGTTCAATAAGCTCAAATTCGTGGCTTATTTTGTCAAAAATCCCACGGCTTCAAATGGGTTTTGGCTTATTGGTTTGTTAATCATCCTCTTTCCTTGTTATACTTGTTAAACAGGTTATGTTGCAACCATATCATGGTGTTTAGATCGTGATTTATAGTTACTTTTTGTTCTTGGTTCAAAAAGTCAAACCCGGATTTTTATGCTTAGATGTGTTTATGTTTATGTTTTTAAGCAAGATCTAGGCATAAGGTAACTAGTTGTGCAAGAAAAATCAAGGTACAAGGTCAAAAAGGGTGTGTTTTTGGTGATTTTGTTGGAAAAAGACGTGTTTTGCTCGAAGTTGACTTTCTGTATGAATGAAGCGGAATATGCAGGTTTGAATGAAGCGGAATATGTAATCCAAGCGGAATATGTAATCCAAGCGGAATATGTAATCCAAGAGGAATATGTAATCCAAGAGGAATATGTAATCCAAGCGGAATATGTAATCCAAGAGGAATATGTAATCCAAGAGGAATATGCATGCAGTCAAGCGAAATATGCATGCATCAAGCGAAATATGCAACATTCAAGCGAAATATGCATGCAGTCAAGCGAAATATGCAATATCCAAGCGAAATATGTCACAGCTCAAGCGAAATATGAAATTTCCAAGCGAAATATGTCACTGCCAAGCGAAATATGTCACTGCCAAGCGAAATGTGACATTTTCAAGCGAAATGTGAAAATTTTCAAGCGAAATATGACATTTTCAAGCGAAATGTGAAATTTATCAAGCGAAAAATGCAATTTTTTCAATTTATCCAATTTTGGTGATTCACTTTCGATACAAACATCAACCATAACAACCCACCACACACAAAAAACAACACTTAATCCCAAAACGATCCTGAAAAGATTCACTTAAATGTCAAAACGGCTAGAGATTCGGATTACGATGACACGTGATCACGAAGTTGATTTGATACCTCGTATTTGCGATTGAAGTCGGATTTTTCAAAGGCGTCTACTTATTTCATCATCGTAACTTTTGTCTATTTTCTATCGATTGATGACTTGCTTGAACGTATACAGTTATGATTAAGACTTGGATTATCTAGTTTCCAGCAGTCAAGGAGTGGTTGGATAAAGACCTGGACAACAATCACTTAAAGGAGTTACGTTGTAGTACTCACTGTCACACGCAGATGTCGATGTGGATAATTTCAAGAGGTGTTGTACTTCTTATACTTTTGAAGTTGGGTATAAGGTATTTAGAGATTTTCTTCTGCACCGTTCTTCAATTAACAATAGTGCAAGATTAAGTAATAAATTTGGAGAATTTTACTTCAGTTTCAAGTTGGGTATATCGGGTTTACTTAAACATGTGATCACAGCAATAGCTGACAGAATTTGAGGTTGGTAAGTTAGCTAGAGAGTTTTAAAGGTTAAGATGTAATCAGCACTTCTCCCGGGTATTTTTGTGCTATTCCAAGACAAAGATATTTCACAGTCTAAGCAAAATCTTCAAAGTTCTTCGATGACATTAATTTACAAGACCTTGATTATACCAAGTGTTCTTGATTCTTGCTTCAACTCCTCTACGGTTTGTGAACTCAAGAGGGTAATGATTCTTTTGGATATCAAGATTTATGCTTATGACAAGAACTTCTCGAGTATATGGACATACACGACAATGATTCTTCCGAGAGTTCAAAACCATTATGGGGGAAAATGTGTACATTCAGGACTTAATTGACTTTGATGTTACCATCTCAACTTCCAGGGGGAAGATTGTTAGCCTTAAAAATGTGTACATCCGGGACTTTATTAACTTTGATGCTACCATGTTTTACTTAGAATGGTTTTTGAAGTATTCTGCAAACATAAGAAGAACACTTGCTGATTTCTCGCATGCACCCCTGAACGAATATTCACCAAGCCCTAATGACAAGAAGCAGTGGTCGTTGGTGTGGTTTGACTTCTACAAAACTTTGTTGTGCACGTCAATGACAAGTAGAAGATTGTTCAAGCTACATCCAAGTTTCAGAATCTGCTTAAGATAGGGATGTTGGTTTGGGGGGAAGCTAATTCAGAAACTTCGCCAAAAAGGAGTATATGAAGAAAGCTTTTCAAGACATGCTGCATGGATTGGGGGGAAGTTAATCCAACTCATGCATACTACAATGATTCCAGAACAAGTAAAGACAATGAAGATCCAAGCTGTAGTACAAGGTTCAAGACTAGAAGAACTCAGAAGACATCTTCAGCTTTGGAAGCGCTTTTGAAGACTTTATATGCGTTGTTATTATACTTGTTAGGAATATTGTAAGTAATTTCGTATGTCCGCATATTGGGGGAAGATTGTTAGCCCTAAAATATGGTGACTAATCCGGAATTACATTTATCATTTATAGTCGTGTCGGGTTAGTTTAGTTAGTCATGACCGGGACTATAAA
This sequence comes from Tanacetum coccineum, assembly GCA_026074375.1. NCBI lineage: Eukaryota > Viridiplantae > Streptophyta > Magnoliopsida > Asterales > Asteraceae > Tanacetum > Tanacetum coccineum. The sequence goes on from BQNB010136960.1 coordinate 8,347, forward strand.
CACCCCCTCCATACTTCCATGAAGGGGTGAAGCTCACTTTTATAAAGTGTGAAAGTGTGTGTTTTCTCTCTACAAAAACACATATCTTCTATCCTTCATACCTCCTATCCGTTTGTTAAAAGGAAGAATCTATTTATCACCATCTCCAAGTCCTAAAAACCCCATAACATCCGTCCCGATTGAATAACCACTTGACGCAATAAAGTTCTAACCTTTAACACTAATTAACCTCGAACTTTGATTTAAACTATAAAAATCCAAACTTTATAAAATAAATGACTAAAGAGGACAAAAACTTTTTATAAAAAATTGAATTTTATGGTTTAAAAACAACAGACTAACAAGTTTATAAAGAAAAGTTTTTTATTTAAAAACAAATAGTTTGATTAGAGAAGATAAAAATAAAATTAAGTGGGTAAAAATAATTAACTAAAACATAAAAAATAAATGCTTGAAAATTAATAAAATACAAAAACATAAACTAATAATATTAAAACTTTACCTTAAATAAAGATCACTACAAAATTAATAGTCTGAAACTAATTTATACTATTTTTTTGTGATAGTTTAGGTGATCAGGATGAAATGAACAAGTACCAAAATGTGTACTATAAATGAAGAGATTTTAAATAAACAATGCAAACATGTAAAAGGACCACATGAGGGACAGCCAAGCAAGATATTCCCTATGACTAGTGGGAATAAAGTAATTACATGTTGCTACCTGCCACAGAAAAATGTTAAGTTATATACTATTGTAATAAAGACTAAATGATTCCTGTAGCGTTATTTGTTTCTGTGCATTTATTTTTTAAACTTTGTTTTCAAGTTTACTGAGAAACGAAGACAAAGTGTATGAATAGATGAGGAGTAAAGTGAAAAAGAAAGAATTAATTATATTCCCGAGCTAATGAGAAAATGAAAAAATACATAATTTTTCTTTGTTCCTATTGAAAAGAAAAGTGAAAAAAATAAACAATTTTAAATATATAAGAAACGCAAGCATGTTTTGGAGATATATATATATATATATATATATATATATATATATATGCACATATGTTGTTTTAGGGGGTATATACGATGTGTCTCTGCAAATTTTGTGATACGTGCTTGAGTATCGTTGTTGCACTACTTAAAGCGGGTGCGAGCTGCTTGAGAATAAAAGGAAGAGAATAGATTTATCGACACAAAAACCTAATTGATTTATTGATAATCATACGAGTTAAATACTCGTAGAAACAACTTGGAAGACAATTCTTACCAAACATAAAAATAGAAAATCACGACACGATTTACTTTCCTAAACAAACAAGGACTGGAACGAAACATAAACAAATAAGAGAAGTGCAATCTTAGCCCATCAAGAAGTCGGTCTGCCATCCTGGAGCTTTCCTCACACGCTTTGGTCTCTCATCTTCCACTACTTCTGACGTAACATTCCCTCTGTCTTCAAAAATGACCTTGTCCTCAATGTTATAATTTGGATAGGCTAACTGGAATTCAGACAACCACTCCCACGTGGCTTCCTCGGGCGATACTCCAACCCACTGCACTAAAACTTGCCATGCTAACTTGCCATCCCTTAACATCATACGAGAATCACAAATGGCTAAAGGCTGCTCCACAGGACTACCCTCTTGAAAGTCTTCGGGCAGACCCATCGCAACCTCATTCTCATTACCCAGGAATGGTTTGAGAATTGAAACATGAAAGACCGGATGAATTTTACTCGAATGAGGAAGTGTTAAACGATAAGCTACCTTTCCAACTCGCGCCTCCACCTTATATGGTCCATAGTATCGCTTAGATAGCTTGTTAGAAAGTCGCCTAGCTAAAGTGAGTTGTTGATATGGTTGGAGTTTGACGAGAACCTTGTCACCAATATTGAATTCCACTTCCCGTCGACCACAGTTAGCTTTTGTTTCCATGCGATTCTGGGCTACCAACAAATTTTCCTTAAGCTGTCTTAAACATTCATCTCGCTCCACCAATAATTCATATACTGCAGCTACTTTAGAAGATCCCGGGGGATAAGGAATTACCGACAAAGGTAACCGCCCATACAATGCTTGAAATGGAGACATTTTAATACTACTATGATAATTAGTATTATAGGAATATTCAGCCCAAGGCAAGAGTCGAACCCAATGATGTGGTCGATCCGTTACCATGGCCCGTAAATATTGTTCCAAACACTGATTAACAACCTCAGTTTGCCCGTCTGTTTGAGGATGATACGCGATACTATGATTCAGCTTCATTCCACTCAACTGGAATATTTGTTTCCGGAAGTTGCTAACAAAAATTGGATCTCTATCAGATACTATAGTTTTTGGCACCCCATGATGTTTAACCACAATTTCTAAAAATAACTCCGCAACCTTAGGCGAGTTGAAACTAGTTGGTAAAACTCCAAAGTGTGCATATTTTGTCAAACGATCCACTATAACAAGAATGACCGTAACTCCCTTGGATGGAGGTAACCCGGTGATAAAATCCATAGAAACATCCTCCCAAACGGCTGTAGGTGTCGGAAGAGGCTGCAAATAACCACCAATACCTTGTGTTAAATATTTGATTTATTGACAAACCAAACATTGCTTGATGAACTCCTCCACTGATTTCTGCATTCCCTTCCAATAAAACAAAGCGGATAACCCTACCAACATCTTCTTGATTCTGCCATGTCCCACACTAGGGGTATCTTGAAACTCCCGTAACAATAACGTCTTGAGCCTTGATTCGTGACCAATATAGTATCGATCTCGATAGATCACAAGCCCATTCTTCCTGCGAAACCCAATTGGTATCTCACCACGGTCCATCTTTTGATGTAATTGTTGCAATTCTTCCAACGACTCGTTCTCATGCTTCAAATCCTCCATTAACCAGACCAATGGCTGACTTAAACTCATAAACGCATTCGTAACCTGCTCCACCTCTTCATTCATTCTAGAAAGAACATTTGCGACCTGATTTGAGGCCCCCGGCTTGTATTCAATAGAAAAATCAAATCCCATCAGTTTGCAGACATACTTCTGTTGAAGCGGAGTCTGAATCACCTGTTGCATAAGCTACTTAATACTTTTATGATCTGTTCAAATGATAAACCGACGCCCTATCAAATATTGTCGCCATTTATACACAGCTTCCACAATGGCAAATAGTCTTTCTAATATGTGGCTGCCATGCGCATTTGTGGTCCCAACTTACGGCTAAAGTAACTAATGGGTTGATTATTTTGAAGTAAAACTGCCCCAATTCTGTCCCCCTGATGTAGTGAAAAAAACAAGATAACAAATTAAATCTGTTGATTCTAATGAATACCAGAAAAAATCTTCCAACTATCGTTGATTCAAAAGAATACCGATAATCAGGCAAACTCCAACAATCGTTGATTCAAAGGAATACCAATTATTAAGAGAATCTTAGCAAAAACCGCCAAGAATAAAGCAAAAGCTTTTATTATCAAAACTCAAAGATATCCAAATACAAAGAAAATACCTAATATTTATAGGAAAACTATAGACCTTTCATTTTCTCTAAATTTATAACTGAATACAAATTAAATACTTTCCTAATCATAATTTATTGTCTAACTTAAATAAAATTAAAGAAAGTCAATGTCTTGACTTTGACTAAAAGTTGAAACCGCATCATTCTCCCCCACTTAAAAAAAACTCATCCTCGAGTTTGCCTCACTCGTTCCTTGTACTCGTAGCATCCAAATTTTTATCTCTTGCATCAAATTCCCTTTCTTTATAATGACTCGACCTCGAACCTTGATCGTCTTAAAACCAAACTTATCGACTATTGGTACAGCTTTCAAATACCATTCTTGATATTTTTTACGAATCAGAAATTTGAATGAACTTTGGCTAACCTTGATAATAATACTTTTTCCAAACGACATCAACTCATGTGATTTTGTATTGATGTCTTCCTCAAAATCAACATTTAAAGTAGTTTGGATCATTGAAGAACAAAGATCATTAGCCACAACTACGACGTCTTCGATGTTGTCTTCTTCCTCACCAAATCCTCCTGTTCCGACAAATCCTTCTTCTTCCTTAATGACATCTTAAATATCGATATCACAAACTAACATCGATTCTTCTTCATATTTATCATCATCAAATACTTGAGGCCCTTCAATCGTCACCCGCCATACCATAATCTCTTCATTCATTAAAAGATGAACCATCACCCTCAAAGAAAGGATATTCTGACTCTTCGCCATCACTTCTCCTTGGAAACATAATCAGGAACTTCGGCTCTTGATACCAACTGATGTAGTGAAAAAAACAAGATAACAATTTGAATTTGTTGATTCCAACGAATACCAGAAACAATCTTCCAACTATCGTTGATTCAAAAGAATACCGATAATTAGGCAAACTCCAACAATCGTTGATTCAAACGAATATCAATTATTAAGAGAATCTTAGCAAAAACTGCCAAGAATAAAGCAAAAGCTTTTATTATCAAAACTCAAAGATATCCCAATACAAAGAAAATACCTAATATTTATAGGAAAACTAGAAACCTTTCATTTTCTCTATATTTATAACTAAATAAAAATTAAATACTTTCCTAATCATAATTTATTGTCTAACTTAAATAAAATTAAAGAAAGTCAATGTCTTGACTTTGACTAAAAGTTGAAACCGCATCACCCCCCGATGCATCGGCCTCAACCACAAAAATTTGGTCAAAGTCTGGAAGGCCCAAGAACGGTGCCTTAGACAAATGTTGTTTTAGATCAGCAAAGGCTTTGGCCTCAATTTCACCCTACTTGAACCTATCGTTTTGGAGAATGTTTATCAAGGGTGCCTCGACCATTGCATATCCTTGAATAAATCGCCTATAATACCCGGTAAGCCCCAAAAATCCCCGTACATGTTGTTGACTAGTAGGCACCGGCCATTCACGAACTGTCGCAACCTTCTTGGGGTCCATCTCTACACCATTCCCTGAAATAATATGACCTAAATATTCCAGGGTAGCCACTCCAAACACACACTTGGATTGCTTAACGAAGAACTTATGTTCCTGCAAACACTAAAACATACACTCCAAATGTTCCAAATGTGCATTAAGTGTAGCACTATAAACTAAAATAGATGGGGCATTAGTGAGCCCAAACGGCATTACCAAGAACTTATAGTGACCATCGTGTGTTTGAAAGGCGGTCTTGTAAACATCCCGTTCATGCACACGAATTTGATGGTACCCAGCCCGTAAATCAAGCTTGGAAAAATATGAGCACCCCCTAGTTCATCAAACATCTCGTCCGCTGTAGGAATCAGAAACTTATCCTTGACTGTTATCGCATTTAGTGCCCGATAATCCACACAAAAGTGATAACTTCCATCCTTATTTTTAACTAAAAGTACGGGCAAAGAGAAGGGACTATGACTGAAATGAATAATCCCTTGACTCATCATCTCCTTGACTAATTTTTCCATCTCCCCTTTTTGATAGTATGGGTAACGATAAGGTCTTACGTTAACCGGCTTAGTGTTTGGAAGTAAATGGATACGGTGATCAATCAAACGATGAGGTGGAAAAACAGTGGGTACCTGAAAAAGACCAGCAAATCGTGATAAAAGGGCTTCAAGTGCTGGCTGTCTTGGTTTTGACGCACCGTGATCCCCCGCCACTAATGGTAAATTATGAAACTCGTACACACCATAAACATCCTCTGCATCCCACAACGCCTGCATTTGATGAAGGCTGATCCTCTTCATCCAAAGAGATGCATCCCCTTTTAACACATATGTAGTAGTAGCAAGAGTAAATTCCATTGTCTGTTGCGCGTAGTCATGTGTCACTTACCTAATTTTTGCAACCATTGTATACCTAAAACAACATCAGGACCGTGCATAGGCAATACATATAAGTCCACCTCCATTGTCAAACCTTGCATCTGAAGGTTCACCCACGCACATACATTCCCACACAGAAGCGTCTCCCCGCTGCCAATATACACCATAAACGCCTTCGTTGTCTGAATAGGCAAACGCATTTGCTCAACCACAACGGGTCGAACAAAATTATGCGTACTCCCGTTATCGATGAGCACGTAAACATTACCTATACCAATCTTTCCCCATAATTGTAATGACCTAGGACTTCCCTGACCAATTAAGGAATTAAGGATAGAGATATCACCGCTTTCGACCGCCTCCTCCTCTTCCGTGGTTGGCTCCTGACCTGAGTCATCACCCTCATCTGTCATCAATAAAATAAATTTACCCGGACACTTATGACCGCGTGCCTACTTGTTATCGCAATTAAAACATAATCCTTTATTGAGTCATTCTTGTCATTCCGCAGGCGATATCCATTTGATAGCCAACGGCTTAGACGTAGGCTGAGTTGTAACCATCGTAGGCGTTGGTAGCAATGCAGGTTTACTCGAGTTGGACCCAGCAACTAAAGATCGCGATGACGCCTGCTTTTGTGAACCTCCTCTTGTGGCAACAGAAGTTAAAGGGGTAATGGCAGGTGACCATTTATCCTCTAACCGAGATTCAGTAACCCTTGCCAAAAAAAATGCCTCACCGAGCGTCGCGGGTTTCGCGACCAGTAATTCACATTGGATACTAGGCTTTAAACCAGATATGTAGAACGAGATAAGTAGGGTTTCTGATACATTCGTGACCTGATACATAAGTGTCACACCCCGTCAAGGCGAAAACAAGAGGCGTAACATCATGGATATCATCACAACACAATGGTGTCAACAATAGAGAGAACTAAATGTTAAAAAGGGACACAATGTGTCATGACAATACCCAACACAAGATAAAGGAGTCTTGCATTACGATAGCAAAGTCATACCACAAGGAAACAAACACCTAAAAGTCTAAAACATTCAGAATAACACCCAGTTATCAACCCATTCAAATGTACATAAATAAAATTCTGCTAAGAGAATGACTCCGCATTGCAAGCCTACGTCTCACTAGCCACGCTTCTAACTCAACAACTTCCTCAAGGATGGTTACCTGAAAAAGATGCTTAAAATCGTCAACACAAAAGGAGTTGGTGAACTAGGTTTAAGATCACAAAAATCAAAGCTTATAAACAATTACTGTGAATTAATGCATACATGGCAGGACAATTACATCCCTATCAATTCGAGCTAGCATGGCAAATGTAACCACAAAACAAGCAGGGGAATAGAACTCCCTCGGATCCAACAAGTATCAACACTTGGTAGAACGTTACCCCCAGATCCATTAAAACCATCCCTTCACATAGGTAGGAAACGTTACCCCCTCAATCCCAATATCACAACAATGGGTAGGAATGTTACCTCGATCCCAATACACATAAGCATTTAGCACGTAACTTATATAGCTGAATTAAAGTCCATACAACTTTTTAAAAAAACCCATTTAATCACAGTAATTGAAAAATTTCAAATCCATTTGCATCATGTCCATCCCAATTTAAAAGCAATGTAAAAAGAGGACTAAGAAACTCTCACCTGTGCGTTAAGAGCAACGTCCCAAATTCCTTCAGACAAAACTAAACAACAAAACAATACGTGTTACATCCTACTAAGAGCCAAAAGCTTATCCAAGTTAACACTCATATGATTGGATTTCTAAGGTTTGATTAACCATCATGGTCCCTCTGACACATGCCCAACCTAAACCTCCTCATTTAACATGATACATTAGTTAACTACAATTTATTCTAAAAATGTAGAATTTTAGTGTGTCTTGACTAACGCGAAGCGGCAGAACCATAACTTGATGACCTTTTATAAATTATACCAAAAACATCTATTTTTCCTTTATGTGTTCTCTAACTACCATTTGATTCTCAAAGCATTTACATGCACAATACTCCTAAAGAAAATCAATCTTTAAAAACAGTCCCAATTCAGACTTTGCACGCGCGACTAAAAAGTTGGGACTTATTAACCATCTTTAGAGACTACTATTCAGAGCTAATTATCATGTGGATTTAATAACATATAACAACTTGACTCCTTTTTTTTGGCTAACCTTAATGCGAATTTAAGTTAGTGTTTCACCTTCCTAAACATGACCTATAATCTATCCGTATTTACTGAAGTTAACAACTTTTAGAATTAACCAACATTTGACCTACTTTCCAACCTCAAAAACGTTTAAGCCTAACTTTTTTGATATAACATCAATGAGCTACTGTTTAGATTCCAGAACTCTCAAAAACCTATTACCATCATGGAGATATTCACGTCGTGAACACACCTTAATTCGGCTCACCCTAAATCAAGATCTTACGCAAACCCTAACATGAAACATGCATGATCATAACCCTAGACTAACCCTAATCCTTATTATATCATTAGTGTTCCTTTATTTTCTGTATTTTCTATAAACCATCCATCACATTAAATGTTACATGAATATATAAATTTGATAGGATTAACATGCTTACCTTGAATGTTAGCACCTAACAACCAAATCTTAATCTTGGATCAAAATCTTGGTTCCCTAAGGGTATATGGAATGGATAATGTTGTTTAATTTTTTGTCTTGTTTGTACCTTAAAGAGCCTTAAGGTATATGGTGCAAACAAGATTGGTCCATTTATGTCTTAAAGAGCCTAAGGGTATATGACATGAATGGTGCCATGCTTAAGTAACCTAATAAAAGCCAAATTTTGATTGCCTCGATGTGGACTTCATTTTGAGGATATTTGATCTTTTGAAAAGGGCTAGGAACTAATTATTGCGTCTTAACCGTTACCCTTTATTTTTGGAATTAATAAGTATCGAAATAAAGTCTTAAAGAGCCTTCGGGTATATGACTTAAATAAAATCTTGAGATACAAAATTAGGAATAAGGGAGGAGAAGTAATACACAATTAATTTTTATGAGTAGTGTTAGCATCATAACTTGTATTTTACAATGATCTTGTTTTTAAGCTTGGCTTGGAGAAGTGAATGTCGGGGACGATAAATTTATCCATTTGGACACTTCTTGTGCTTTTTGTTCCGTGATCCTCAAAGTTATCAATGAATAATGAAAGAAATACATTATGTCAAACATGATTAAGTTGTAAGTTGTAAAATATGAAAATCATAAAAATGGAAAAATTTTGAAAAATGGGAAAACGGGGTATATTTAATACTTGTGATTTCTTAACTCTCCTCACAAAAGACTTTGCTACTTTTCAAATGATTAGTTTGAGGAGGTTTTTGAGTATTTGGTTTTATGGCATATAATATTGCGTGAGGATACGACAATCATTTAGTTTGGAGAATTTTGATATGTAAGAAATCACATATCCGTTTTTATATCAAAATGACCTTAAAAAGATGAAATAATGCAAATTTTGCTTGTATATTGTGTATGTTGTCTTTTGTGATGTGTAGGTATGGATATTACAAAAATCACAAGAAAAGATCTAAAAACCTGGCAAAAACAAACACAAGACGGAATGAGTACACAAGAGCCAGGTGTTTGTTAGCAATAGTCAACAAAAGTTAACAAAAGTCAACTTTGGTCAACTCATGTGAAGACAAAACTTTGAAAATTCCAAATGAGCCCTTAATGATAAACCATTTTC
>BQNB010136961.1:0-17925 GCA_026074375.1 Tanacetum coccineum
CAAAAAGTTCTTTAATGTTTAATCTTTTGTGCTATTGATCTTGTGATTAATCCATGGAATGATCTAGGGATCCTACATATTTTATAATCTAGTATATTGTTTCCTTGACAGTTTGCTAAAATAGTTATTCCATTTGAAAAGTATAGTTTCTGTTTGTTTATCCGGTTATTGAAATATTACAAATTAACAATCTTAAAATTTATATAACTTAATCATTTTTCAATCTATCCGTGTTGCAATTTACTCGTGTGATCACTATATATAATTAGGCGAGACTAAATATTATGACACATTTATTTAACCATTAACCACCATTTAATCCGGTTTTATATATATAAAATCTTATGATATATTTATTAATTGATTTATATAAATCAAAACACACCCTAAAGGTTGTTTCTGCTCACCCAAACACGCCCTTGTACATTTCCTGCTCACCCAAACACACCCGTTTGGAGTAACTGCTACCCCAAACGCACCCTTTTGGTGCTTCTCTTAAACCAAACGCACCCTTATGGTGCTTTCTGCACAACCAAACGCCCTTGTTGGCGTTAACTGCCAAACCAAACACACCCCTTGGGTGTAACTCAGCAAACCAAACGCACCCCTTGGTGCAATATGTTAAGCCAAACACACCCCTATTATGTTAAACCCAGTTCCAAACACCCCTATACTTTTTTCTGCCAACCAAACACACTCATATGATGCTGACCCAAAAACCAAACATACCCTAAATGATTATTACAAAACTAAACGCACCCTAACAGTTGATAAACCCGGAAACAAATGCCCCTTTGGGACTGTTAGCCCCAAAACCAAACACCCCTATACTGATATAAAAACCAAACGCTCCCTTTGCCGTGCAAACCATAAACCCAACGCACTCTAGTGGTATCGTGGCTGTCAAAACGCACCCTTTCGGGCTGCTAAACCAAAACGCACCCCTTTCGGTGAGAACAAACCCATCGCACCCTTTTTTGGCTGAACCATCGAAACCAACGCACCTTAGGTGCTGAGTAAAACAAACAAACGCACCCTTGGTGCGGAATGAAACATACCAAGCGCACCCTTGTTGGTATTTTATCGAGAACTAAACGCACCCTTAGTGGTGGTCTGTTAAACCACCAAAACGAACACTCCCTTCGGGCTGAGCCGTGGCGGCTGTGCCGCTGTGAAGATGGAGATGATGATGGTGGTGGTGGTTTTGGCTGTATGGTGGTAGCGTCGGTGATGGTGTCGGCTGTTGGAGGGCGACGTCGATGGAGGTGGTGTTGATGAGGATGGCGTGGTGTGTGATGGTGATGTATAAGCGATGGTGATGATGTAGGCGGCGGTCGGAGCTTGGCCGAAGGCTGACTGGAAAATGAGAAGAGAAAGAGGTGGTGAGGGTGACGGGATGATGATTGTTGGTGCGTGGATGGTTATGTTGAGGGTGACGGCTGGCTATGGTGGTGATGGCCGTAATCTCGCCGGATATGAAAAGGGGCGCTGAAAATTGGAGAGGAGAGGGGAGGAGGCTAGGGTTGATAAATGACTTAACCCTAATTGCTAAACTATATATAGTGTAAAGTTTTTTTTTTTAAAAAGGCAAGTATATCATAGATTAGGGTTGGTTCTGAAAATATTGCCACAGTGACCTAAAGTGTAACTTTTGTTATTTAATGGTTCGGGACTCGTTTAAGCCACTTGATGGACGATTCAAAACACGAAACTTGCGCCATTGCGTCCCAATTGATTTTTCCATGAAAAACGACTATTTACTCGACTATTATTTTATAAATGTTTTTATTAAATATATTAAATGATATTTGTCACCTGATAGCCATTGGGGGTCACGGGCACACGTTGACAATAAAATAAACTTTAACTTGAATATTTACGTTTTTAACAAACTTGTCTGAATAATAGGATAAATGATTTATTAAATATTTTTATTTAATAAAAGTGATAATTAAATATAATTTAATTATTTTGGGTCGGTACGCGTTGTGTTCAAAATTTTGCGAGGTTATTTTAGTCCTTTTCTGTTTGTTTTCGTGTCTCGACCAAAACTAAAAAGTTGTTCGGAATGTCGTTTTACATCAAATTGCTTTAGAGTCCGGGTCGTAAAAACGTGATTTAGTGGTTCGTTTTTTGATAAGTCAGCTTAGGAATAACATATATCTTGTTTGTTTTCAAGTCAAATAAGTTAAAAATAACTTGCACATGAGAGATGTAATAATAATTATGATTTATTATTTAAAATATGTTTCGAAAATTTTACCGGTCACGCGGTAATCGCTTTTACTTGACAATAAAAGACCAAAAGTCAAGTTAGACCCAAAAAGTCAAAGGGTAAAATAGTCATTTAAAATTTCGAAAATTACCGGATGTTACACCATAGTTTATCTCTTGCTTCTGAATCCACTTTCTTTCAGGATATAATCTTCAAACCTATATGCTTACGAACCATGTCTCCTAAAAAACTCAAAAACAATGCTATGTGTTTTCCTGATATCCTATTCAACGCATCAAAGGTTACACGGAGCTTTATTCCATCGGGTTTTCCATATTCCCTGCGAAACTTATATAACCTGGTTATGCCCCTCTTAACTACATACCCATTTAAATGGTTGTTTTCATCATCCTCCTGCACCTCATCAAAATACTCCTCTGATTGATATGCTAAATCGTAATTTTCATTATCATTATCATAATTAACCAAATGATCATGATCATCAATGGCTTGAGTTTCCATGATTCTTCAGCAGGAATGTGTAAAAGAAAATAAGTAAACTTGGTAATTAATGGTGTAAAAAGAGTTTTTATTTTTCTGTTTAGGTTGAAGCCTGAGTTTTTAGAGATAAAATAGGGTTTATTATGAAATAAGGAAACCAAAACCGTCCAGAATTAACATCCTAGGTGATTTTTAAAAATTTGGCTGCAATTTTTTGGCTCCAAAATGATAATTAAAATATTTGAAAATTCAAACATTTTTGAAATATTGACAACTTGACATTAATCATTTAAATTTGGCTCAAAAGATACAATTTTTTATCATTAAAAAGGAATAGACTTGTGATAATTAACAATTTATTTTTTTTTAAATAAAATTTTAATGACAATTAAATAATAAAAAGTGGTAATATTACTTGGTTATACTCATTCATATAGTAGAAAACCAATTTGGATTCTACAAAAATACAATAGTGCAACAAAACAAACTTCTGATAAACTGCCAAAGTTAATCAAAAACAAGTTACTTACCTACTAATACAGTGCCCAAAGTTAATTAAGAAAACATGGTACTTACCTGCCTAAAACCAGAAACGGCATTCCCAATTGCATTCGGATTAAAATACATAGGGCTTCACTTACAAGTGCACATGGCTACATGGCCAAATATGAGACACGACCATAATTCACAACAATCTATCACCTATACCTGGGGTAACAAGTTTCTACGGCACACCCATACCCATTCTATCAATCAATTCACTACAGCTAAACAAAAACTATACCTAATAGCACATCCAACAACCACTACAGAAAGACACAAAGGGGCTTCACATTCAAAGGACAATTGCAATTCGGAATAAACAAAAACCAAAAACGGCATTCAACAACGCAACCTCAAACAACAACTAAGGCTCATCAATGACAGAGCACACAACAATATTCAAACGAATAAAAAAATGCATATACTCATGACTAATGTATTACTAATAGCTTCATAACCAGACATAATCCCATTAACAACAAAATAATGTACAATAAAACCATAAACATAACATTCCATTCCATTCAAAGATCTTCCATAACATACATATATGATCCATAGTTAACATCATCATCATAAACCCATAATTAACCTAATCATAAACCCAACTGACAACATACCCTACCAAAAGACTAAACAACCACAAAACATAAACAAACCAAACAAAAGAAACCCAAACCTGCCCTAATAAACCATCATTGCCTTTAGCCTCCAACATCTCCAAATCAATCTCTTTACCATTAATCTTCTCCTCAGCAACAGCAATCAACCTATTGAAATCAGCCACCTTATCCTGCTCATCACGCCTGTCATCTCAGAGTTCCATCACAAGGTCAAACACTTCCTCATAATCACCAGAAGCTTCCAACTCCGCAATTAATACGTTCAACTGAATGATAAGATTCGTTGAGGTCCTAATTTCATCACGCATACGAGCAATGAATCGACGATGATCGGTAATTTGTTGCTCATTGAAGATCTTTAGATACTTCAGTGGCGATCTCTCTCTACTGATAGCAATCAGGTCATTAATGACCTTTCTGGCAACAAGGTTGTTTCTACCACCACGAGCAACCATTGCTAAACACAATAGTATTGGGAGAAATTGAAGTGGTTTGGGAAAAGATAAGTGGTTTGGGAAAAGATTGAGATGGGGATGTATTTATAGCACAATGAAGTATTGGAGAACAGAGTTCCACCATCATTGCACATACAGTATCGACGGCGTCTCGAGGAGTGACGTTCAAGTGGTAGAAAGCTCAATACTAATTATCGATTCCTTACTATACCCAAACTCATACTTTTTCACAAAAATAAACCCTCCCCTAAACACAATATCTTCAAATACAAAATTTAAAAAATTTAAATTTAAGTTAAAAATTTAGAAAATTTTAGAAAATTTGGAAATTAAAAATGTTATAAAAAGCTACAAAATTTAAAATAAAACTTCCATAAATTTAATAAAAAATAACATTCAAAATTTACAAAAAAACTCAACCCGGTGATTCCAATTTTGTTAAGTAATTTTTTTAACAATTTTTCGATTTCACACAGACACTATATGCCATAACAAACCCAATGCATTTGACTAGGGTGTCTCTCAAAACTTTAACCCTTCAATGATTGTTGTAATACTTCTATTGTATAACGAATTTTTAGCTCACTAATGTGAACATTTGTAAAAAAAATCTATGTGTGCAAAATGCTTAATGTTGATAGTAATCTATATCGTCGAGTAATATTTTTTGTTAATAAGTTATATGTGGAATTTTGAATGCATTAATTGAAACGAATACTTACATTTTATATGACTTTTAAATCAATGCCATTTAATTTTACTAGTAAAGACATTTTATGTACATTGTTTATTCGGTTAACTCGATATTGAAACGTCAAAAAAGGTTATCTTAGCGTGACCGAACACGGTATACCGCTCACTTCGGGGTACCTGCTCGTACGGTTACTCGCGCTAGTTCGATTTGATTTCGGATTAGAAAATTAATTACCCACATGACGATTGCTTAAATATCCAACGAACCAAACCAAACCGCCTTAGTGAACACCCCTGATATGACCGATATGATGCCAATACCATTCGGAATGTGACCAACGATAACCTAATGCACATGACCCATGACCCATGTGAATTAGCCATTATCACCGGTCATGCATGGGTTCCAATACACTATAAGCCACTACAACCCAATGCACATGACCTATGACCCATGTTAATTACCCATTTGTAACACCCCCATTTTTATAATATAGCAGCGGAAGATAATCTGGGGTATTACTTCATGGATACACCAATCATAATCATAGAAAATGACTTTAAAAGAGAACGTGTTGGAACAATTAACTATATCATTATTTTTAATAAGAGTTTTTTACAAAATGCAGGTCCCCAAAATCTAAAACATCAGTTTGGAATGATAAAGTTCAACCTTTTGTGTCCATGACATCTTTCTTTCGTGCGCCACTTGCTCAAGTACCTGAGATTAAACATGCTAAAAAGTCAACACAAAGTTTGAGTGAATATTCATTAGGTTGTTAAAATAGTTTGCAAGACAAGTATAGTTTAATAATTGTTTGAACACAATTATTATGTAAAATGATTATTGTATTTTACACCCGTTATTAGTAATAATTGAAGAATACAATTATCATAGTAAAATGTATTATCTCGTTTTGCCTTATTTTGGTCTGTTTGGTCTTGTCTGGTATGTTAGTATGGTCTAGCTCATGGACATTACTGACTATTATAGTGTATATACATACCAAAATGATGTTATATATATATATATATTTATATTTATTTATATATATTAATGGCCCTCGGTGGTAGGTACTTGCCATTATACCTATGAAATTCAAATATAGTGTGTTGGATACCTATCCGGCTATACACAACTGATTTTGTGTTCAATCCGATAGATCTATCCACAATATTTGCGTTCCACACGAAAGTGAATAATGGTCCATGATAATGAAGGGACTTTTGGCTATAAGTACTTAGACAGTAGCTGTAATAGTGTATCAGGATAGCATATAACTTGTAAAAACACTTGTATTCCTGGTTTAAGCATGTATAAGTCTTTAAAAGTAATCACATTGTTATAAGATAAACGAGTATGTAAAAGAGTTTGTAATAAGCATGTATCCCCCTCGCGGGTTTATAAAACATGTAAAATGAGTAAAGGCGAGGTTATGAATCTCACCTAGATAGGTAGATGTAGTAATTATTCTGAAATGAAAGCTGAAGACCTTATCACAATATTAACCAGGGAAGGTTGATATAGCAAAATGATAATAGACAGCCATGTCACGCAACCTGAGTAAATATGTTGAGTCTTAAGAAGATTGTACTCTAGAACTTTAGTTTTAAGAGTTATGAGTTTGATTGAAGAGTTTGGAATTATTGTATCACAGTTCGGGCCATCATAATTCAGAAGTCATTCAGTAAACGTTTGAGGATCTAGGGCACTTTAAATCGTAAACCCAACAACTCAGTCAGTACGTAATACCAAGATGAAACTCCTTAATATGAAGCTCCCTAGTATTGTGATATGATATAATCGGTTTTAAGCGTTTTGATTAATATATGGAAATGTTAAGCACGAGAAGCGTTAATTAAAGTTATGTCTGGTAATGTTTTGAATGTGATTTTATAATTTTTCAAAATGTTACATTTTAGACCCTAGGGTTTGGAAAATTGCAAGTAGACCCCTAGGTTTACATTTTTATGACTTTGGTCCTTCAACTTTGAAAGATATACCAAGTAAACCTTGGACTTTAAAAAGTGACATAATAGACCCCTATAGTTATAACTTTGATAAAATGACACTTTTAGTCCTTTTAGTTATAAGTTTATGAAATTTACGATATATACCCCTTGCATGGATTATAATTACAAAACATGTCCAAATTGCCATGCAAGCTTATTTTAACATTTCAATAGACATTTATAAGTTATAATAAACTAAAATATGAAATTTTAACGCATCACAAGTTTAAAATAACGATTCATTAAGCTAGGAAGCAAAACGAGTCAAATTAGGGTTTCAAAACGTAAACGCGCGGGTTTTAAGTTCAAATTCCTTCATTAATCAATAAAGTGGTTATTTTAACATTATTTAAGAATGCTAGGATAGATTATAACAATATTTAATCATTATAACATTTAGTTTTAAGAAAAACGTGAAATTAGGGTTTCAGGTGTACGGTTTTGGATCAAAATGGAAAATGAGCATGAATTGAGTTATGAAACTTTAAAAAAGAGTATATTTAGGATCATATGAACATTATAAGGGTGTATAAGAAGAATTAGGAACATCAAAAAACCAAGGGTTTTGAGCTTCAAGGAGCAAAAAATGGTGGAAACGGGTCCGTTTCGGGTAGTATCTTCCATCGTACGCCTTGTATCTTTACTCTGGGCTTCAATTATTCAAGGAATTTGCTTCTTGAACTTATTTTAATGATCCTAGGATCTAGGGAGCAGGGATGCTTGCATATAATGGTTTTTGAGGAGGAGGTTGTGCAAACTTGACTGAATGAAACACATATGGCCTCTATTTATACTAGTTTGGAAGCAAGGTGACTAAGATAGCTTCATGATCTGATCTATGACATGTGTAACATCTAGTAGATGATGTGTGAAGTCTAGATTATGAGTGTAGAGGTCTAGAAAGCTAGATTGAGGTGGTGGATACCCCTTATGCTTGCCATGGCTGAAGTAGCAAAAAAAAGGTCATGTGGCTTTGTTTTTGGCCAAGAAATGGTGTAAGTTGGTGTGTAAGCTGTTATAGAGTATCTAGAAGGTGTTCATGTAAATATCTTGCACATGGGTGAGTTTAAAATGGGTCAAAAGGAGCTAAGAATGGGTTCGGGTCTGTTTTAGGTTCGACAAAGGTTTTACAAGTTTTCAAGCTCATATTTCGTGTGTACTTGATTAAGGATAGCTAATATATGTAGCCAAGGTCTGATATAGGAAGGATTAACAAAGATTAGCAATTTGTTTGGGTTAAAACGGATTAGAATTGAAGAAATGAGGTCACGGGTTTGATTAGGGCACGTTTAGGGTTTTCTTGACTTTCTTGGTTTACATTTTGTATACTCTTGATTAGGAATGATGGAATACAGATCCTAGAGCTTAAATAAAGTATTATCAATGAAGTTTGATCGTTGGTTTTAGTTAAAATGGGTTGAAATTGAAAGAATAAGCCACAAATTTGAATTAGGGCATGTAATGGACTTTTAGGGTTTCCAGGTTTTCTAATTCAAGTATATTGTCAAAGAAATGATATATACTAATGGTTAATGATTTGTAAACTCATATTATGAGTTTACAATAGCTCATGGTTGCTTATTTGAGGTTGAATGGGTTAAAAACGAGAAAACGGGTTAAGTGATCATTTAGGGCTCATTTAGGGTTTCTTGGATTTGATTCTTGTATAAATGAAGTAGGATTATGAAATAATGATGGAATAGGATTTTCATGGTTGTATAATAAGTTATTACAACTTATTTGAGTATTGATTGAGGTTTAGAATGGATAAAAATCAATAAACGGGTCATGGTTTAGGAATTAGCTCGGTTTTAGGGTTTAGGGTTTTGAATTAGGGTTTTAAGAGTAAAAATGTGTATGAAAGTTTATGAATAGAATAATTAGGGTTTACACATTGTATATGGAGTGTAGTAGCTTGTACACAAGTGATGGTGAAGAAATTAGAATGAAAACGGAGGTAAAACGGCTATTTTAGATGTCATGCTTAATGACTTGTACATTGTGCTTTGAAAACTTGTACTTGACTTGGAGGGAGTTTATATTTCAAATGAGATGTTATATTGCTTGTACATAAGCTTTAGTATCTTGTACATTCACTTTAGATGTTTACTCTTCATGAATTTAGGGTTTTAGAGACATATGATAACGGTTTAAAGCCTGTTTTGATATAACATTGCGGATAGTACATTATAGGAATAATGTACCTTGTAATGATGATATTGACTTGACATGTTATAATGTTTGCTTGACATATATGAAGATAGGATTGTCATAGATAGGTTGCGTGAGCTCGTCTACTTTAGTTACGTAAGTTATATGACATACTGAGATATTGACAATGCAAGTAATGTAATAAAGCGAAAAATTTCCCCGTATAATTGTGATAATAGTAAAATAGGTTTTGCATTTGATGACAATTCTTAGGTTGTTATAGTCTCCACCCCTTACAGAAATCTCGTCCCGAGATTTAATTGAAAGTTATAGTGGTATTGTTTAGAAATAGGTATTGGGTATGAATTTAGGTTAATCAAGGTTACAAATTCACGTGTGTGATGCATTTATAATTATGTTGCGCACCATAATTATAATTTCCTCCTTTCACACGTCTACTTATTTCTAAGACCACACCTCTTGATGACAGCCAATAGAATTTCTCCAGATCCTGATATATCTTGTGGATGGAATACTTCGATTTATGAAACCTGTGGGTTATGGGCCTACCACGCTTCCGCTGCGCCACTCTGATCGTAAAGAATCGTTATCCATTAACCTTTAAAAGTCAACATCGAATAAGAATGCTATCACAAGTCTTTGTCAAAATTTTCATACCTAGTGGTATTGAAATCATTTGACATTGTATAGATTCTTGTGTGTTTCCTTGTTATTACGTTGCAGGATATAACGGAAAATTTTAGAATACGGAGATCATGGAATGAGTGATTTAATAGGAGGCTTTAGTGTTTCTAGGTACAAAGGTTTGAGAAAATCGGATAGTAAAAGAATTATAGTAATCCCGGATAAAGATATGAGTCATCATATTACAGGATATATGATAGACAATTACAAAATTGGTATCATGAAACAACGAGGTATAATGGAATCACCGCTGTATAAATAACTTGTCTATATAATTTACATAGCAAATTTTGACAAGTGTCATTATTCATACATCTAGTGGTTGGATTCTAGAAAACTCCAATCTGGTGGTTCTTCCTTGTTGTTTCTGTGTCGCTTACAGCTTTCTAGAATCTTATCAAAGGGATAGTCTGGTGATGATGTAGTTGACCTAACCGGTGATGAAGATCTTACTGATGAAGATGGAGATATTGGAATGGGTGATTCAACAGGAGTCTTTATATATATTTATTTATAATATGTTTATATTTACTAAAGGGAATTATTTTAAGAATCCATTTGTGGAGCGTTGTCGGGGAGGTTGTGAAAACGATTTATTGTGTACGTTCGTGAAGATTACTGATTTGAAGACCCTTCCCTGTGAGTTATCGCTTTCATTGTGAATAATATCTTTTATTTTTTCAAAGTAATCAAAAATTCCAAAAAAATCAAAAACCAAAAAACAAATCGTGTTGTTAAATCGTTATAATCGGCTATCCTTTGTATTATAAATCTTATAAGGGGGTATAATGAGGGCTTGATCTAAGGAATGCCAAAAAGGAAGAACGCTTTTAAATCGCTTCGGCGTGCTAATTCCTTCTGCTCTCTTGTGAGTAATTTAATTAGCTACCGTGGACTTTTAACTTCCGATTACAAAAAATATTGTGTTTTATTCATAATTAGTGCATGCGCACTCGTTCTCAAACCCTAACCGTCATTCAACAACAAGTCCTACCAATACTTGAACCCTTTTAATCTTGAAGAACCTATTGAAAAATCAAGCTCCTCCCGTGTTAGATGGCAAGATCAACGTACTATGGCGCAATTGTTCCAAGCACCCACCGAGGGTTACGAAGATGCAATTGTTGTTCTCGCGATCACCGCGGACAACTTTGAGCTTAAACATGGTTTGCTCACTCTTATGCAAAATAAACCATTTTCCGGACTTGATAAAGAAGATCCTCATGCTCTCATTCGATTATTTTTAAACTAGGATAACTTCACGATTGAAGTTCCAAACGTCCGAAATACGATCGATTAAGTTATGCTTTTTCATTTTCCCTCGAGGGGCCGCCGGATTTGGCTCAAAAAAAGATACCCCCTCGATCGTTTCTTACTTGGACTGATCTTGTTTCAAAGTTTATCATACATTTTTTCCCTCCTCCAAAACAACAACCTTCGAAATGAAATAATCATTTACAGACATCGTTTTGATAAATCTGTTAGTGGAGGGCTTAGGTCTGATTCAAGGATCTCCTTCGTGCTATGCCAAGATCATGATTTCTCGAAATTTTACATCTAACCTCGATACTTTCTAACTAATGCTTTGAAACTCTAATGATCATGTTCGTTGTATTCCGTCGCGGGTGGTAATTTTTTGGACAAAGTGCTCGAGAGATTGCTTAGCCATCATCGAGAGCAAATCCAAAGTTCGTTATTCACGAAGCAAAGCGATTGTTTCCAAAGTGAGTACGATCTCTTCTACCCCCGGTGTTTCACCCGATGTTGCTGAACTTAAAGATATGGTGAGAGCCTTGCTTCTCGATAAGAAAAACCAATCCCAAGCTCCCGCTACCGTAAAAGCGGTCGAGGAAAGTTGTGTAACTTGCGGGTGGTGCTCATTCTTACCGTAATTGTCCCGCACAAGATGGCAAAAAAACGTTTTATCGTGACCAAAAATTTTAAGAATACGTTTCACAAGCCGCCGCGGTTAACTACAACCAAGGAAATACCGGTTACGTCCTTCGATGGTTGCAAATCAAATTCGACCTCCCGGTTTTCCTCCCGTTCAAAACAATCAAAACAATCAAAGAAATAATCAAAACCGTTACAATCAAAACCAAAGAAATAATTACAACCAAGGTCCAATTTATCAACCCCCGGCTTTCCAAGCTCCGGCTTACCAAGCCCCGGCTCCTCAAACACAAGGTGTGTCAAAGGATGATTTTTAAATCTACATTAAGGCTAATAATGCGGTTATGAAAAATACGCAAGACCAAAACCAAAACATGCAAAACCAAATGACCAATTTAACGGAGATGCTTACCAAATTCATGAATGCCAATTCCGCCTCTACTTCGGGCTCGGGTTCTCTTCCTAGCAACACCGTTTCTAACCCGAGGGTGATATGAAATCCATCACCACCCGAAGTGGAGTTTCTTATGATGGGCCTCAAGTTCCACCTCCGCCTTCTTCTCTTCCTAAGGTGGTGGAACACGAACCCGAGGTGACAAAGGATACGGTGCAACCAAGCACCGAAAACATCCAACCTCCGGAGGTCCAAACCCAAAATGATGAACCCGTTGTTGCTCCAAAGACTAAACCGCCCATACCTTATCCTTCAAGGATTAACAAGGAGAAACTCCATGAAAAAGACAATCTTTTAGCTTTGAAATTTATGGAAATGTTTAGGAATCTCCACTTCGAGCTAAGCTTCGCGGATGCTCTCCTACACATGCCCAAATTTACACCAATGTTTAGAAAGCTTCTCAATAACAAAGATAAGATAATTGACTTAATCAAGACACCGGTGAATGAGAATTGCTCGGCGGTTATCCTCAAAAAGTTTCCCGAAAGACTTAGAGACCCCGGTAGATTTCTTATACCGTGTGATTTTCCAGAGATGGATGAATGCTTAGCCTTAGCCGATCTCGGTGCAAGCATCAACCTAATGCCTCTTTCCGTATGGGAAAATCTAAATCTCCCGGATTTGACCAAGACCCGAATGATACTTGAACTTGCCGACAAAATGATTTCTACTCCTACCGGCATAGCCGAGGATGTTTTTGTGAAAGTTTGAATGTTATTCTTTCCGGCCGACTTCGTTGTCGTTGATTATATTGTTGATCCTCGGGTTCCTTTAATTCTCGAGAGACCTTTCTTGAGGACGGCACGAGCTTTGATTGATGTTTACGGTGAACAAATGACCCTTTGACATGATGACCAATTCGTAACATTCAAAGTTGGTGATACTAAGACATTATCTTACAATACTATTGAATCGGTTAACCAAGTCGATGTTATTGATGTAGCTTGTAAGGAGTATGCTCAAGAAGTACTTGGATTTTCGAACATTTCCAAGAGTGGCAATCCCACCCCAACTTTGGAACCAATCCTTTCTATGCCCCGGATGAGTCATGAAGTTGCTAATAAACTGCTTAATTCTGCTTATTAAACTGCTTATTATCGGCTTTAAAACTGCTTATTAAATCTGCTTATTGTCTGGTTTGTGTGTTATTGCAGCTTGCACATTGCATTTGCAGCTTGCATATGCACATTGCATTTGTACATTGCATTTGCAGCTTGCATTTGCAAGCAAGCATTTGCACATTGCACTTGCACATTGCATTTGCAGGCTAAAGTACTTATTAAAACCTTATTAAAAGTGAAACAAGTTGAAAATAAGCAGAGGGAGAAGAAGCCACGGTTTAATAAGCAGTTTCTATAAGCACTCTTTAAGCTACTAGCCAAAAACAATGAAGCTTAAACTTCTATATTACAAAGAAAATGCATTACATTAACGAATAGGTTACTCTGGCAAGATGGTAACCCGCTTGACTTCCGTAAGGGAGGTCGCGGGTTCGATTCTCGCTGGGGTGTAAAATCCTTTTTTATTTTCTTGTTATGAATATATTGGTCACATCCGATTTCACATTTTGCTCTAAATAATAGCCACATGAATACTTCACGATGTGACTGTTATGAATATATTGGTCACATATAATCACCTTAAATGTGGCCATAAACATAATTTAGTCACACATTTGTGATATGTTGTGGCTATTGTAAAGGCATATAGTCACATGATCGTGCATAGAAGTAAATGTGACTATACACATTAGCTTTTGGCAAGCTAACACAAACTATACTTTAAACATACATATTAAGTTACGGACCATATGTACTGGATAAAGTGACCAAAAGTGTTAATAAGTGTTACCATATACTGTTTAAAGTGAAGAAATGTGTATTTTTTGTGACTATTGATCATCTAATGGCCACATGAATTGAATGTTTGTGTGACCTTTTCTAATATTTAGTCACACAAAGCATGTTTTTTTGGGTATTTAGTCACATACAATCAAGCATAAAGTGACCAAAAGTGTTAATAAGTGTGACCATATGGTGTTTAAAATGCAGAAATGTGTATTTTGTGTGACTATTAATCATCCAATAGCCACATTAAGTTTATGTTTGTGTGGCCTTTTGTAATATTTAGTCACACAAAGCATGTTTGTTTTGGGTATTTTGTCACATACAATTAAGCATAAAGTGGCCAAAAGTGTTAATAAGTGTGACCATATGCTGTTTAAAGTGAAGAAATGTGTATTTTGTGTGACTATTGATCATCCAATGGCCACATGAATTTTATGTCTGTGTGGCCTTTTCTAATATTTAATTACACAAATCATGTTTTTTTTGTATTTAGTCACATACAATTAAGCATAAAGTGACCAAAAGTGTTAATAAGTGTGATGATGTTTAAAGGGAAGAAATGTGTATTTTGTGTGACTATTGACCATCCAATAGCCACATTAAGTTTATGTTTGTGTGGCCTTTTGTAATATTTAGTCACACAAAGCATGTTTGTTTTGGGTATTTAGTCATATACAATTAAGCATAAAGTGGCCAAAAGTGTTAATAAGTGTGACCATATGGTGTTTAAAGTGAAGTAAAAGTGTATTTTGTGTGACTATTGTTCATCAAATGGCCACATGAATGTTATGTTTGTGTGGTTTTTTGTAATATTTAGTCACACAAAGCATGTTTGTTTTGGGTATTTAGTCACATACAATTAAGCATAAAGTGGCCAAAAGTGTTAATAAGTGTGACCATATGCTGTTTAAAGTGAAGAAATGTGTATTTTGTGTGACATTGATCATCCAATAGGCGGGCACCCATGGAATTTTATGTTTATGTGGCCTTTTCTAATATTTAGTTACACAAATCATGTTTTTTTTGTATTTAGTCACATACAATTAAGCATAAAGTGACCAAAAGTGTTAATAAGTGTGATGCTGTTTAAAGGGAAGAAATGTGTATTTTGTGTGACTATTGATCATCTAATAGCCACATTAAGTTTATGTTTGTGTGGCCTTTTGTAATATTTAGTCACACAAAGCATGTTTGTTTCGGGTATTTAGTCACGTACAATTAAGCATAAAGTGGCCAAAAGTGTTAATAAGTGTGACCATATGGTGTTTAAAGTGAAGTAAAAGTGTATTTTGTGTGACTATTGTTCATCAAATGGCCATATGAAAGTTATGTTTGTGTAGTTTTTGTTGGGAATTATGTTTTCCTAACTTAGTACCGCTAGTTATAAAGTTAGTACCGACAGTTATAGTTTGTACTGTTAGTATTAGTTTGTACCGCCAGTACAAAATAGTTAGTACCGTTTATAAGATATGCATGAGTTATTATAGGAAAAGATATGCATTATCTTTTACGCGTTTTGTAAGTCGGTTAGGGTTTATCCTTGGTGTATAAAAGGAACCCCACGGCATTAGAGAATAGAGATCTCTCAAAGTTTTCATAGTTAGTAATCTGTAATCTTTTAGCAGATTAATATAAATCAAAGTTTAGTTTGATTCATTGTTCTTCTTAGCAATATAAGTTAGATTCCGCATAACTTATAATTGTTCATAGTTATTGTTTCTCCTGTAGTTAGTGTGGAACTATCCATATTGGCTACAACCCTTAACAGGCTAGAAAGATCTATATTGATTGGGATCTACAAGTGGTATCAGAGCCTGTAGAGAAACTCTGAGTAAGAAGAACCAAAAACCACCAGTTATAAGTCTCTACCTTACAAATCTATTCAATGGCTGGATCAGATGATGATGTTCCACCACCACCACCACCACCACCAACACAAACACAAACACAACAAGCCCCTCACACTGTCTCAACCATCAAACTCCCACTTCTTAAAAAGGGAGAATATGACATTTGGGCTATGAAGATGGAGCATTACTTGGCACATACAGACTACCCTATTTGGGAAGTCATACAAAAGGGTAATGGTCCTGTAAGTGTCTCTACAGATACACATGGGGTAATAAAGGTGTTGCCACCCAAGACTGCTGAAGAAATCTTGGTCAGGGAAAGAGAGAGAAAAGCAAGGACCACCTTGCTCATGGCTTTACCAGAAGATCACCTAGCAAAGTTTCACAAGATGACAGATGCAAAGGAGATGTGGGAAGCCATCAAATCTAGATTTGGTGGCAATGATGAATCAAAGAAAATGCAGAAGTATATCTTGAAGCAACAGTTTGAAGGCTTCTCGGTATCAAACTCAGAAGGGCTGCATAAAGGCTATGACAAATTCCAAAGTCTACTGAGTCAATTAGAGATACATGGTGCTGGAGTCACTGTGTAAGATGCTAATCAAAAGTTCCTCAGATCTCTACCTTCTGCCTGGTCTCAAGTTTCCTTAATCATGAGGACCAAACCAGGAATTGATACTCTCAGTTTTGATGATCTATATAATAACCTTAGAGTCTTTGAATCAGATGTTAAAGGCTCTACTGCATCATCCTCTGGCACGTAGAATGTGGCATTTGTTTTTGAGAACACTAGCAGTACTAATGAAGTTAGTACTGCTTATGCTGCTTCTAGCTCTTCTGGTCATAAATCTCAAAGGGAAGGCTCTTCTTCATATGCTAATGATCTAATATTCGCCTTCTTCGCCAATCAATCTAGTGGTCCACAACTGGATCATGAGGATTTGGAGCAGATTGATGAATTTGATCTAGAAGAAATGGACTTAAAATGGCAGGTGGCCATGATCTCTATGAGAATTAAGAAGTTCTATAA
Source organism: Tanacetum coccineum (assembly GCA_026074375.1). Taxonomy (NCBI): domain Eukaryota; kingdom Viridiplantae; phylum Streptophyta; class Magnoliopsida; order Asterales; family Asteraceae; genus Tanacetum; species Tanacetum coccineum. Next base: position 16,974 of record BQNB010136961.1, read on the forward strand.
AAAGACAGGGAGAAGGCTGCATTTTGATGCAAAGGAACCAGTAGGATTTGACAAATCCAAACTTGAATGCTACAACTGTCATAAGAAAGGACACTTTGCCAAAGAATGCAGATCCAAGGGGAATCAAGAAAGTAGAAGAAGAGATGCTTGGAACTCTGGGTATAAAGCTAAAGATAATGGAACAAGACCTGGAAAGCAAGAGGAAACCAAAGCTTTGGTAACTCTAGATGGAGATGGTGTGGACTGGACCAGTCAATCAGAAGATGAGCAAGACAACCATGCTTTCATGGCTTATAGCAGTTCGGGCTCAGACAAAGAGGTAACTTCTTGTTCAAAAGAGTGTAAAGAATCTTATGCTAAACTTAAAAAATTATATGATGAACAGAGGGAACAACTTAGTGATGCCAGTATAGAAATAAAGGCATATACTCTAGCTTTAAAGAAAGTAGAAGCATAATTAGTTGCTCATCAACAAAATCAACTTTGGTATGAAGAAAAAATTAGGTTTATGAAGATTGATTTAGATGATAAAACTGATGTGCTTACATACCATAAGAAACTATTGGCAGAAGCTAAAAAAGAAAAAGAAGAATTAAAAGCTAAAGTAGAAAAATGGCACAACTCTTCTAAAAATCTTAATATTCTGCTAAAAAGTCAAATGAGTGCTAGGGATAAAGCTGGGCTTGAGTATGGAAATCAAATGAATAATGGTGTGTTATGTTATGAAAATGAAGTTTTTGGAAGTTTGTTTAACTATAGGTCTAGTGATACAGAAGATAGTCCTGTGAATATTAGATATGCAGAGGGGATGCATGCAGTTCCCCCTCCAATGACAGGGATATAAATCCCTTCTGGACCTGATACAAAAATAGATGACTCACAATTTACATATGGTCCAAAGCAATCTACACCTAGTGAATCTGATGCTAGGAGCAGTGACTTTACTTCTTGT
>BQNB010136962.1:0-17925 GCA_026074375.1 Tanacetum coccineum
ATCCCGTCCTCTTATTTAATGTGCATGCTTAAAGTTTTGTAACTTTGGCTATAAACTTGTACAATCCCGTGTGAATAAATGGGATAAGATTGAGTCCTAAGTATTTAATGTTGAGTTTTAAAGATTAATGTTTTAAATGCAAGCATTTATGATTTTTTATTATTTTATATTTAAGTGAATGGAGAATTTATAACGTATGTAATTAGTACATTTGATTTCCTTAACCAACTCTATAGTAATATCAAGCATTTAAAAGAGTCTCTTCACATGTAGTTATTTAATATGTTTAAGTTACATAAAATATTATCTATATATATAATAAACAAAGGTTTTTTTGACAAGACATGTCATTTAATCCATGCTGGCACATATGCCATGTCACTTAATCCACGTGTAAGGTTTGAATTCTGCGAGTATTTTTTATGGTTTGTCTGACCTTCTAAAATTACAGATCCTAAACTTATCACATAATTTCAAGGTTCCTTCGTCCCTTTTTCAACTTAAATTACCGATCCTATATATCAAATTCTCTTTTATTTCATCTCATATCAAGCTTCCTTCATCTCAATTAATATGGTATGTTAAGTTGATCTTTTTTTCCCTATGTATTAATCGGAGTCATGAGCAGCTCTTAATTTTCGATCAATATTAGGGTTCTACTTCATATGTGTAGGGTTCTAATAGATATTCTATTGATTCATATGTTAATCGACTTCTAATATTTCGATCATCAATTTTATTTTTTAGGCTAAAATTAATTGATATATGTTTACTCGGCAGTTTTTGCTACTTGCCCATTTTTTGTTATCTCCATGTGGTTGCCCTTGATTTTGTTCATCCGAAAACTAAAGTAAGAACACAACTTTTGTAAAGTAAAAACAAGAAAAAAAACTGAAGGATCTGTTTTCAAAATTCATGTTGAGAAATGTTTGATTTTCTTATTGAATTAGGTCTTCTGACATACATTCAAAATTTTGTAAAGTAAGGGGCATTTGCTTGCTTTATTTGCTTTTTGTTTTTTGGTATTGAAAATTTGCTTAAAACTGTTTTCAATACACGATTCGATATTGTTTATTTCCCAAATTGTTATCATGTGGCACAGGAATCATAATATTACACTTAAAGTGACATACATTGTTTTCTGTAAGCATGAGCTGTTTAAATTAATAAATCTGAAACACTCCCTAAGCAGGAGATTTATAAAATTGTTTTAACGAATCAAGATTTTCACAAATTTTTTGTTGCAATTTAAAAATTTTCGTTACAATTAGACGGTATTAGTGTTGGTCTTTTAGTTGCATATTACACAATGATGGGTAGGACATTTTTCTATTATCTCCTAGCTGTCAAGTTTCTTATACGTGTATAACAAATATTCAGTCAAATTCTTTAGAGTTAGTTGCATAAATGGTCCTGAGGTCCGTCCGGTTTTAACGAAAAATGGTCCCGTCAACAAACTTTTTGTAACAAAAACTGAGTCCTCATGGTTGTGAAACAAAACGGTTTGGTCCTATAGGGACCAAATTCCTGTTATGGGTCCTGGGGACCAAAACCGTTATGAATCCTCTTACCACATGGACTAAACTCGTTATGTTTCACAACCACGGGGACCATTTCCATTAAAAAAAGTTTGAGGGACCATTTTCGTTAAATCCGGACGACCACAAGGACCATTTATGCAATTAACTCAATTCTTTGTATATGTATAACAACCTTTGACTCGACCTTTTTATATATTTGTATCTTTCATCACATTGAACTAACATTTTACACATTTCACAGTTACATATAAGTAAGTCCAACGTTTCATAAATGGGTTTTATTTTGTTCTCAATTATTAAGTTTTTCAACATTGACAAGCTTGGAACGAGACCCGAAAGGTATAAATTCTCCACAAGAGTAATGTTTAACAGTCATGGTGGAGGAAGCTCTCAACTAGATTAAACTTCAACCATGTTAACTTATACAAGTATTTTTTTAAACTATTTCATATTGTGTTCGAAATACTTTTAATGGTGTAACACTTAAGCAGACTTCATATTAGTTGTATTCTTAGCCTCTTAGGAGAGAATCTCATATTAGTCAATTTCAATATGTCGTAGAACATGTTAACATAGCATGCCTATTAGTTTCAAAATTTGAACTTATTTTAAGATGTGTCCTTATCAAAGATGATGTTAAAAAGAGATCCACTAGGGTAAAGGCATACAAGTCGTTGATTTAATGGCATGGTTGCTAAAGATGATCAGAGAAAAGACCATTCTATACAAATTTGTTTTGGTAAGTACATTCCGACTATACCTAATTGATTTGAGTTGGTTTTCGGTGCCTAATTTGTTTGATGTCATAAATGCAGGATCATAGGTAGATGTGTCCTTTTACATATCTCATGAAAATTGGTCATGGCCGATGTGCTTAAACTGGATGCATCTTAAAGAAACTTTCGTACAAGGACTATCACTACCTTTCTATTGTTTAACACTGGTCACTTGCGTTCATGAGGTTAGTATTAGTTTGGGCTAATAGCATAACATATAACATTTTGAATATATTTTCGTTAATTTAAGAACATGTTAACTTAAAAACGGTTGGGGGTTGGCCTTTTTATACTTTCCCCATTTTTATTAGCTTTTTGAATTGAATTTAGTCTTGTCTTTATAATATACTCACAAAATAAAAATTGTTCAATTGGGTTGGGTCAAAGCGTTGTTTTCCACTTCAAAACTTAGTGACGTAAAATATCAGGCCGTTTACGATGCTGGTTTCCCTTTACTTAACATAATAGACATGATTGTTTCTCCTTTTACGTTATTTGACTATTATATATCCACATTAAGTATTATTTTGGTTTAATATTTCTAGGTTTACTGATACCCAATGAAAACATATTGTGGTGCCCTTTAGTTTGGCATGAATGTTAATAAGACAACAGTTGATGTATCATGTATGCATGTATACTCTGTTTCTGTTAAGTACAAAGTTAAGTTATATGGACAATCAATAGTTATATGCATAAGTGTGTCCTTTATATTAAATTGTAATATCCGTTTACAAAATTGTAGGTCTATAATTGTCGTCCTTAAAATTGCAAGTCTATGAGAATTTTTGCTTTTCGTTTTGAGATCAACATCTTTTACATTGTTGAACAATGTTTATTTAAATCTTTCTATAAGCCACCCGTGATTTATCACGGGTTTATAGGCTAGTCTATCTATAAATAACACATGATTCAACATTTGTGTACATCTCAAACAATCAAAGTCATACACACATTTTTATTCTTGAATATTTTTTCTTCCAAACCTAACAACCACTTCCTTTTTATGCATAATTGATTTTGTTTGTTTAATTTATTTTTGTGTTTCACTTTGTTAGTTTATTGTAAATATGTAATGGATTCGTTATCCCAATAATTGATTTCTTTTTGTGATGTTGTAGATGTTTAGCAGTGAAGATGGCAGAGATTTTGCCCAGGAGATGGAGCTTTGAAGACTGACAAATGATAGGTTGTTTCTTGTCTTTGATTTGTGTGGTTTCTCAGTTATTTCTTGGTGACGAAGAAGATTTGAAAAGAAAAGAGTAAAGAATTGGAGGGTTGCAATTTGTCAAGGCAAGCAAGTGGGTTGTTGACCCAATAGAACGAAGTGTATAGTAAAAGAAAGATAATAGATGTAGTAGGTTATTATTAACTCTCATATGTCAAGTCTAATATAACTTTCATTTTTTAACATATTTGTATGAGATCATACAAGATTTTATATTCACGTATTGTTTTTAAAATCTATTGTACATGCAATAATTAACATGTCATATTTGAAACAAAAATACCATCTATTGTACATGCAGTAATAATATAGTGCTTAATTTACTTTTCTCTTTTTGTACGACATGGGTGAAACCAAACAATAATGATTGCCAAGTGAACATGAAGATACGAGGGTCAATAATTTACTTTACATTAACTTTTTTAACTTGAGACCAAATTGTTGCATGTTTAAGTATTTTTATTTTTGTCAAGAACACAATTCGTGTATCGCACGAATCTGAATAACTCGTGTAATACGTTTCTTTCATTCCTCTTCGAATCTTCTATGTAAGTTAAAAAAAGACATGTGTCCTCAAATATACATAATACAAATGGGTAACAGATTTCCACAACCATAATCATGAGTTCATCACACACACAGATTCAGTCATAACTACCGCTATTCAATCACCACCATCACCTAACAAAATCACCACATGTAAAATTAAAAAGATATATAACTCAATTTAAAGATTCATGATTTGTTAGAAAACAGTTTGGTTTGATGTTTCTATACATGTATAGTATTGATAAACCCTAATTTACTGATTTTCAGGTTGTGTGAAAAAGGAAAAAATTTGGTTTTTATGTTTTTCAGGTTATGTGACGAGATGGAGATGGAGAAGAAGAATAACATATCAGAATTTAACCTTAAAATGGTATGTAAGATGTGTAATTAATTTTGGTATTAATTGTTGTTGGAATTAAAGATAAATTCTACATTTTGATGTAATAATAGAATATACATAGATTTAGGATCAATGTGCATAGAAGAAAAAAGTGCAGGGACTACTATTGTATTTATAGTATACTTAGTTACATCTAAATGTGATGCGACCAAAATCTTTTAATGCATGATATCCAAATCAAAAAACCACCAATGTAACCCTTGTACCTCGTATTGGAACTCCTAAAAATGCATTGCTTTTAAAACGTCAACAATAAACATGTTGGTGAATTCATTGGTTTGATATATCATTTTTTGTAGGGACCAAAAGATTTCCCCAATGTGTATGATAATGCAAACAGATGCAGACATATATAAATGTTAATTACGTTGTACCCTAAGTCATGACAATGAAGTACGAAATAAATGAAATACCATATAATTGGCCTACATTGCCAGTGATGATGTTATAACCCCGCACATCCTTATGCTCGAATGGTATCGTTCGTTTGCCCTGTGATAGCTAATCACTCCTCCCGATACGGGTGTCAATCGCACAATAGATCTATTTCATAACATTTGCCCTCACAATCCAGTAACCGACAGTTCATGATAATGGGCTCAACTAGGGTTATCGCTACTTAGGCAACACGTAATCATAATGTAAAACTTAACCACTTGTGTCCAATTGTAAAAAAAATAATAATGTTTCTACCCCACATAATCTTATAAAAACAAAATCAATGGTAAACGTGGGGCTTATGAACTCACCTCAGCACTGAATGTGAAATGAGTTATAATCGAGTATGTGAAATAACGACGTCAGGGATGAATCCGAATGCGGACCTAATCAAACATTAGGTCGTATAAGTACTATATTTCATTGTACTTCAATGACTCATATCGTATACACTCCTTATATTGCTCATCACAATCTATTTGTATTTTAAAATATCGTTGTTATTAAAGTTAAAAACGTTTATAATTATCGTTTTTGTAAAAACTACCATAACTTTCCTGTTTTAAACCCGTTCTCGGTTTATTACGTCCACGTCTTCGTATTAAGATGATATATAAAAATATTACATTTTTATATTTTATAACCCTCTGAAGAAAATACTTATGTTTCATGACGTTTTATAAATTTACTTTTATAAATTTTGATTTTCGTTAAAACCCTGTAAATGCAACAACATATATGCGTTTTAATTCGTATTTCTAGCGTTTCCTTCGAGCACGTCTCTCGTTATCAAATTATCACATTTTTAATAAAGTGGGGTCTGCTGTTTAGGAACAGTATTTTTTATGTTCATAGTTTATAAAATTACTTTTATAAACTTTAATTATCGTAAACGTCGTATTTTATTCGTTTTAGCTCGTTTTTAGTAATTTTCTTTTGGAGCACGTTCTCGTAATTGAAAGTCTATATTTATTTTGTGAGGTTAAAAAATAAATTTTTCTGTCATGAACAGTTAACTTTTATAAAAAAAGTTTTATAAAAGTATTTTTATAAATTTTAAAAGTATATAAAACTCGCGTACGCGTATATAACTTCTTCGTTTTTAATTGAAAAATTTCGTTTTTTTTGTTTTGGATTACTATATATATCATGTTTGTGAGTTTATAAAAATACCAAACATTCGGTTTGTAATTTTTATAAACAAGTTTTTAAGAAAATTCTTTTATAACTCACGGATATAATCGTAAAACTCGTTAATACGTATCTTTTCGTTATTAATCTGTTTTTTCAAGTTTTTTTTTTCCTTTTGGATAATTGTCATGAGATATAGTAAGTTTATAAAACTATATAACCATGCTAAAATAATCGTGCCAAACAGCCCTATTATCTTTTTTGTGTTTTTATGCTATACTTTGTTTTTTTATACTTTTTATTTAGTAAACTACCACAAGTCTTCCCAATATTCTTTAATTATATATGTCTTCTACATTTAATGGTGTCCATTTTGTCCATCATATGTCCACATGAGTCCATGATATCAAGATCAACAAGTCATTAACATCACATGAAATCAATAACTTTCCTTAAGTAACTTTACTTACTAGTTTATACATATACATTTTTACACATACTCAACCATTGTTACAATATATATAATCCTATTATATCATGATATTACAAATCACAGAACTATGAAAAAGTGTACAAATGGATGAATCACAAGTAAAACTCTTTTTACATGTTTTAAAGTCACTAAATGGTGTTTTTTGCTATAAAGAACATTTACACACATAATGATAAATGTAAAGACCATAAAGGGTTTTAGGTACCTTGTGATATGTGTGATTGATGAACAACAAAGCTAATCCCTTATTTAGCAACAAAACCTAAGCTTGCAAGACTGAAACCCTAATTCCAGTGATAAACCCCTAATCTTCCTTTTTCTTTGATTAACTTCCTTAATCAACCAACCAAGCTTCCAAAGCTTTTTGTATGACCTTAGATATGTTCCTAGTTACTTGTATAAGTGGTGAAATAAGTTGTATGAATTGTTTGTGTGAAAAGGGGGTTGAGCCGTGGCTTATTTAGAAGAAAAAGGAAGAGAAAGTTGATTTTTGGTAAGTGTTTTGAAATTCGTTTGTTTTCTGTGTTTTATCTTTCAAAAGTGGCAAGTATATAGGATCAGAAGTGTTAGTTGTTGTAGGAAACAAAGTCCATAAAAGACCAAAGGGGGGGGGGCACATGGGTGGAATAGGGGTGACTAGTGAGTCAAATTACTAGGATCACGTACTAGTTGGGGGGGTGGTCTTTTTACTTAAGTCCATGATTGCACCTTGCCTTGATTAATTACTTATGTTCTTGTGTTCCCTAATAATTGAGATTGATTCCATGAAATAAGGAAGTAATATCTAGCTAGTTTTATTGATAATAAATAAAAATGAAAGTATACTTGTTATAAGTTGTAGTTTGTAAGTTGTAGTTTTTATCTCTAAGTGTATACTTGAAATTGGTGTATGTCTTGTTATTTCTTATTATATGAATGGTTCACTGTATATATAAGCTGTGGTTAAAGTTTTTATAAACTTTGATCTATAAGAAGAAAAATGGTTTTTGTTCATGAGTAGATTATTTGTGGGTGTTCTATGGGTATTGCCTGAATGCAATTTTATCGCGAAACGTGTAAAACAATTTAATGTAAAATAAAATAAAATAAACAGTTATTCTATTTATCCTCAATATAATTACTCTAACTCTTGCGTGATGTAACACTTAAAAGGTTTGACGGCCCGTTTACATTGAATGATAATTTTTAGATTAGGGATCTTATTATGATATTTAAACTTAACGATTACGATTTAAAGCAATTGCGTACAATACAAAAATAATACATTGTAAATTTACGACTGACGTCAATGACCTTAAAACACTGTGGTATTGTTATAGTCTCCCACGGTTAGTCGAGCCTTGTCTCAAGGCTATTTAGACGCTGCACTTATCGTTGGTGCGGTTCCTTTTTTGAAGAGGTGTGGATTTTTCTTTCTGAATTGATCTTCGCTTTTACCATGTGAACTCTGGACCTCTCCTGAAGTTCCATCGAAACTTGACTAGTGGATTGCGGCTTCACTTACAACCTCTGTTTATATATTTCTCTCGTCTATAATTTATACCAGCTCCTAGACAAATTGAAGTTGTCATCAAAATGTAGGGTCCATCCAACAGAAACGGTCTAATGGTTCGTTGGCATGGCATTTTTCAGTTGGATACATGAAATGTGTTGTGTACCTGCTCAGCTCTTGCTGGGCAGCTACAATCTTGTATACATGGATCCAACCTTTTCCAAACAACTTGACGGTCAACGTAACCATAGGGATTTTAATTTCCCCCTTTTTCCAAATCGTAACGACCCTTTCTCAAGGCGATAAACTTTAAGCATAACTTTATACCTACCTTGAAATTTATTGGTTTACGCTTTAAATCCGCGTAACTCTTTTGTTGATCGCTTGCAGTTTGCATTCTCTGCTTGATTTGAACGATCTTCTTAGTTGTTTCTTGCAATTTTCCTAGGTCCAGGTGAGTTTAAATTCTCTAATATCAATCAAGATCTTATATGCTTAATATGTGGTATCAAGAGCCAATGATTGCGGATTAGTGTTTCTATTATAGTGTTGAATGTATTAGAGATTGAAGATTTGCTTATTTCTGTTTATTCTGACTGCTTATTGCTTATTGTGCTTATTCTATGCCTATTAGCTTATTTTCGTGCATATTTTGTGTCAATTGAGTATATGTGCTTATATACTGCTTATTCGAGCTATTTGTACTTATTTAGATTGCTTATTTAGCTTATTTAGTCGAGTTTTAGCTTATTTTCTGATAGCAAATTACTTTTTTAGATTTAGAAAGCTTATCAGCTGCTTATTTCGTGTGCTTATCAGTTAAATCTGCTTATTGTTTTTTGCTTAAGAAAATTGCTTATTTTCAGATCTGAAAGTTTAACTGATTTGTAACAGAATGTGTAATTTATTTTGAAAAAGTTTGACTTTTAGTCAAAAACGCGTTTTTTTGTTACACGCGTTTTTACTGTTCACTCGTTTTGGTCAAATCTGGTAAATAGAGTTTGACGCGTTTTGATCATATTTCCGCATCCTTATCATCGAGATATTGATTTGATCATATTTTTCAAATATTTCATCGGGAATTTTCAAAGCATGATCTTGTGATGTATGAACTTCATGGTTAATGTGGAAGATGGTTCTTACTCTGATAATTCTCCATTTCATCTTCTACAACATACAACAACATTTCTACCTTTCACAAGCATGACTACTTCAACGGAACTTAAAATGACAAAAGTTTCTTTCAACCTTCACGAGAATGATAGCAATCATATTTGTTGGTTTGAGGGAGCTTATGGGTTATTTTGGGGGAGTATGTTTGTTTATAAAGGGGAGAATGTTTGAGAAAAGAAAAGATTTTGATTTCAATTTCATGGACTTCAAAGGATATTCTTCACCCGGAGCTTATTTTGGAAGCTTATATGATCATGATGTTCATGATGGATCATAATCATCATAAGGGGGAGAAGATATAAGCTAGAAACGTAAGGTCAATTCAAGTATATGAAAGGGGATAAGATATAAACAAGAATATATAGGACAAATCAAGATACTAGCAAAGAAATTGAATCAAGGAAATCGTTATGGTAAAAGTAGTTTGATTAAGAAGATAAGATTCGTATTCAAGATTGAGGTTACTTCATCAAGTGTTTTGAATAAGCTGTAGTGTTTCATTAACTTCAAAGATCGATCGAGATAGCCGGTTCGACATTTGCATGGAATTACTTCTCAAGAATATCGACATTGTCTTCAGACAATCAAAGTTTACTACTTCAATATTCAAGAGATGGATATGTGATTGAGGGGGAGCTTAAAGAGTATGAAGATTCATGTGAAAAGTCAAGTGTTTAAGTCTTTTACAAAGAAATGCTCAATCAATATCATCGTGTTTCAAGATCTTTCGTCAGCAACATTATGTGATTGAAATCTACATTCAAGATCAAGTTCAAAGTTAAAGATTTCATACAAGCTATTAAAGAATCAAGTTGCAAAAGAAGGTCAAAGTTAGCTTTTGAGAATGCTGATTTTGAGTTCGAGAGTAGAGTTGATACCTTCAGGGATAAAGAAATCTATCTTGTCATATAGGGAGAGAAAATTATATCAGGAGAGATTTGCTACAAGGTCGTCCTCAACTTTCATAAAGAATTCTCAGTGTTTTTGAGCTTCAAATAAAAAGAAAATGACAGACTACATCAGAATCAAGTATTCAAGAATAAAGAAGAAGTCGTCATCAAAAAGATAATAAGGATAGTTTCCAAGTAGATCATTTAGGGGGAGAATGTTAGAAATAAAGAAATGTTCTACTTGTAAGCACTATTATATAGTGCAGGGACTAAATATGTTAAGTAAGAAAAGTTTAGTCAACAAGCTAACCAAGGGCTATAAATAGTAATTTATGCCATGGTTAGATGTAACAACTTCATTTAATCAAAATGCAAGTTAGGTAATTCTTTCTCTAAACACACACACTAATTACACCTTGATCTTCACACACTAATCATCAATCAAGATCTATTGGTTAATATTTCGCTTAGTTAGATAATTTCAAGAGGTGTTGTACTTCTTATACTTTTGATGTTTTGTTATAAGGTACTTAGGAGATGTTTCTTCTACAACCGTTGCCTTCAATCAACAACATGCAAGATTAAGTACCAAATTAATGGGGGATTTACTCAGTTTTCAAGTTTGATATCATCAGTTTACTTCACCATGTGATCACGACAATAGCCTACAGAATACGAGGTTGGTAAGTTAGCCATAGAGTTTAAAGGTTGAGAATGTATCAACACTTCTCAACGGGTATTTTTGTGCAAATTCCAAGACAAAGAGACTCAACATCTAAGCAAAATCTTCAATGTTCTTCAAATGACATCATTCACAAGACCTTGATTATACCAAGTGTTCTTGATTCTTGCTTCATCTCCTCTACGGTTTCTGAAGACAAGAGGGTAATGGTTCGTTTGGGATTCAAGATTTGTGCTTAAGACAAGAACTTCTCGAGTATATGTGCGTACACAACAATGATGCTTCCGAGAGTTCGCAACCATCATGGGGGAAAATGTGTACATCCGGGACTTAGTTGACTTTGATGTTTACAAGGTTGACAAACTCCAGGGGAATATGTAGACTACTTTACTTAGTATGGTTTATGAAGTATTCTGCATACGTGAGAAGAATTGTTGCTGATTTCTCGCATGCACCCCCGAACGAATATTCACCAAGCCCTAATGACAAGAAGCAGGAGTATTTGGTGTGGTTTGACTTCTACAAATTTTGTGCTTGTGCACGTCAAATGACAATAGAAAGATTTGTTCTCATGCTAACATCAAAGTTTCAGAATCTGCTTAAGATAGGAATGTTGGTTTGGGGGGAAGCTGATTCAGAAACTTCGCCAAAAAGGAGTCTATGAAGAAAGCTTTTCAAGACATGCTGCATGAATTGGGGGGAAGTTTAATCAACTTATGCAACTACAATGGGGTTTCCAGAACAATAAGACAATGAAGATCCAAGCTGGAGTACAAGTTTCAAGACAAGAGAACTCACAAGACAACTTCAGCTTTGGAAGCGCTTTGGAAGACTTTATTTAATTGTATTTGTACTTGTTAGGAACATTATAAGTAATTCCGTATATGTCCACATATTGGGGGAAGATTGTTAGCCTTAAAAAATATGGATGACAAACCCTTTCTTTTGTTTGTCCACAGTCTAGAAGAAGCTGATTTGGCTGGTTTGTGGAAAAGAATATCATTAACGGTATCAAACGTCAATTTTCTTCTATTCTCGGATTTTGGGGTGCATTTTTTTTCGTTTTCTCCAATATGTTGAACAACACAAGGTTGATCAAGGTGCCTGTTGGATGAAGGTGGGCTATTGCGGTGGCGCAGTCGAGGCTTTTCAATAAGCCTGAGGCTAATAAAATCTCCTTGATGTATATGTCGTCTCCATTGATGGTTTCATGTGAATCGGTGGTGGATTCATCACTGCTACAGTTTGATAATTCAATTTGATTAAGCAACAGAAATCTAAAAGGGTTAACCGTACCTGTTAGCTTTGCCTTCGATTCATTGGTGACCATCTTACCGCATCGCTGTTCTTTTCCGTCCTGAAAAACGTGATAATAGCAGCATTTTTCGCAGCCACAGCCGATCTCTCCTTGACCAACGTCCCATATTCTTGATTCATTTTCACAAAATGGCGGGAAAACACTACATACTGAAGTATAAAAATATGTTGGTGATTTACCTCCACTATTATGTATATTTTCGCCCTTGGTAGCTAAAGGTATGATGGTCTGATCTATTATCAGGCGCTTTCTCACACTTCTATTAGGATGGACGTGTTGCCTTGTAGCTGTTACATCATGAGATCAAACACAGTCAGCATTATAGGTGACAAATTTTGTGGGTCAGATAGCTTAAGTTTTATACCTTCTAATGAGATGAGCTGGGAGGCCTTCTATGTCAAAGCGCCAATGCTTATAGGCAACAATGCTTATTTCCATGCAGCAACGTCCAAGGGTAAAGCATTGTTGTATGACACCATCAACATTAAGGAGGTTCTGGCGGGCAATGGCGTTAATCTCTAGAGTAAATCTCATGTGTGGTTCCAAAAGCTTATATACCGGGTGCATCACACTCAATTGCCTAAGCACGCAATAGAAAGCAGTAATACAAATGCGTTAAAATAAGGAACTACGGGGGCGTTTGGATTAGCTTATTTTGTAGGCTTGTGGGCTTATTTGAATTTGGAAAATCTAGTAAGCCCTTCTTCGACTTATGAATTTATTAGGCCGACTCGTTGAGCTTATGGATTTGAATAAGCCACAAGCTCATAAGCCAAAAAAATGAGCCTATGAGCTTTTTTTAATTCAAATGAGTCCACAAGGCTTAAAAATAAGTTGATCTAGCTAGAAAAGAATCTAATAAGCAAGATAATTCCTCTTACAATTGTATTACTTACGGTAGAGCTTGACTTTGTGAGTGAGCCTAGTTTTCAGTTGCAGCCTTGGATGGTGGCGATCGGTGGCACTACACAACATTACCACTTGCTGGTTCCTTGGACCACCGGTGGTATGTTTTGATTTTTCAGGCACTTCGTACAAATTCATCACAAAACCAATATAGAGAGTTAGCAATCATGATCAAACATAGATGGTAAGTCATAAAAAAGTCATGAATATATTTACGCAGACCTTATAAGAGACACCAAAAGATCGTAATCCGTGTTCAGCAAGTTTATAAATCATTGCGTAAAATTTCTTCTTGAGGTATTCTTTGCATTCACAGTGGGTGAAAGTCAAATTTATAAGAAGATCAAGCTTAGTAACTCATTGATTCATGCGGCGCTGAGTATATATATGAAAAGTGAAAAAAATACGTGTTCCAGAGCACCTATGCTTGTTGTACGCCAGTTGCCATGGTCAACGATGTAAGCATGTGTGACCCAATAGCCAACCTTCAAAATAAGAAATTTATTATTCGAAACATCTTATATCAATCGCAAATACCCAAAAAAGTAAGCTTATCAAACTGAGCTTATCCCTCATTTGCTTTTCCAAACAGCTTATTTCTCTTGCAAATAAAGCCCAAACACCATTGTTTTTCTATAAAATCAGAAAATGCAAACACAATTGTCGAAGCGCTTATTTTAAAGATACATATCTGATTACGCTTATAAGAATAAACATTAGTAATAAGCAAATCCTAAACACCTGAGTAACTTTTGAGTTCGAATATAAGCCTGAACAAAAAATTCTACACATTCAGTTTGTTTCTTAATTATTTTAAACCAACAACAACCATTAAGCAGCTCAGTATAAACCCAAATACATTTTTAATGATCATAAATAATTAAACCCCAATTCATAAAAAAACTTAAAAAAAGATAGTGATGAGACTTACTATTGGTAGCCTGAGTGAAGACGACGGCGCAAGGTTGGCCGGATAACCCAAATCTTCTCACATGTAATCAAAATAAAAACATAAATTGAAGCTTTAAGCCATATGAACAAATAAAAAACACTGTCTGGAGATGCTGATTCATTGGGATGGGTTGGTGTTTGATAACACGTGTCTATCCGGTCGGGATGGGTTGGTGTTTGATAACACGTGTCTATCCGGTCGGGCCGGGTATTTTTTTTGGGTTTTCTTCCGGCGGGTTTTTAGGCGGGGTCCGGCAGATTTTCAGGCGGGTTTCGACGGTCCCAGCATTGCATTAAATGCGCATTGATACCCACTTGTTGTTCATTAATTAAATTAAAGAATAAGCAAATTTAGACTGCATTTACCAAAATACTAATTTTAGAAGCATAAAGACAAAAAGAACCAAACACCCATCAATAATAACTAGTAAGAAATTTAGAATAATCTATTGTTAATGATTTTAGTGTCATCACTTATAGTCAGGTATAACTTATAGTCGAGTCACGAGGTGCGAAGTATCGTTTTAGCTAGCTTGATGCCGCCACGACAAAGACGCGTGGGTCAGCCGCTCCCCCTTGCGGGTCAAACCGGATTTAACTAACTTTTGGTTAGGTTAAATGCACCAGAATTGATCTCTTTATAACATAACAAACGTAGCAACTTTCTGTGTATTTTGCTTAGATTTCACGTGCCTTAAAAACTAAGTGTTGTTCTCTGAATTATCCAGTTGAGGATTTCGTGTAACCCGAGACATATAGGGTCGAAATACTTCAATATGAAAGTGATCTCTACACGATTCAGTAAATAAATTAAGTTTGTTCGATTACTACCACTCACACACACCGAAACTCTAACATCTATCATTCTGAGTAAATATTAGACATACTAAGAGCATTTCGGATGTTAGCATCAAATGTATATTTTGCCCTATAATAATACAGAGAGCATCTTAGATTACTCGTTGTTTGGATTTGCATAATCGAACTTTGGAAGTGGTTACCTAAAAGCGCTACAACTAACAACATGCATGTATTTCGAGACTACTTTGCACGTAGATGTCAAATATATTATTACTAGAGGTCAAATATATAGTTCTGCCTCATAATCAGTTTCACACTCGTTATATATTATTACCAGAGGTTAAATATTGAGTTCTGAAATTCTATTTATATATTTGATCGGTTAATCGCATGAGTGATAAAATTTATTATTATATTTTAGAGGAAAGTTATTTTGGTATCCATTCTTTTCTTAAATACTAAATGACTCTTTCTTATTTTTCTAAGCCCATAACAGATATACAAAATGTAATGCGACAAATCTTTAATAATTGATATCCAAATCAAAACCACCAATGGTATCCCATGTGCACCTCTTGCTAATTGACCTACCAGAAAAATCATTGCTTTTAAAATGTCAACAATAATGTTAGTGAATTCATAGGTTTGATAAATTATATATTGTAGGACCACAAGATTTCCCAAGTGTATGATAATGCAACAGATGCAGACATCATATAAATGTAATTACATTGCCCTAAGCTCAGGACACTGAAGCTCGACTTAAATGAATACCATATAAATGGCCTACATTGCCCGTGATGATGTTCTAACAACATTCTATGTTCGACATGGTATACGTTCGTTTGGCCAGTGATAGCTAATCGCCCGAACGGGGATGTCAATCCCAATAGATCTATTCATAACATTCGCGCTCGCAATCCAGTAACTGACAGTTCATGATAATGGGCTCAACTAGGGTTATCGCTACTTAGGCAACACGTAATCATAATGTAAAACTTATCCACTTGTGTCTAATTATAAAATAGTGCATGTTTCTCACCCCAAAAACTTATAAAACAAATCATGTAAAACGTGGGGCTATGAACTCACCTCAGCAGTGAAGTGAATAAGTAATAATCGAGTAAGTGGGAAATAAACGATTTCACAGGAATGATCCTAAGGAACCTAATCAAATATAGGTCGTACAAGTACAATGTTAGCAATTGATAAATAATATCGTAACAATCCAATACATCACATCAACCATCTATTTGTAATTTAAAAATCGTGTTTATAAGAAAGTGAAAAACGTTTATAATTAATTCGTTTTAATTAAAAACTAGCATAACTTTTCCCTTTTTTAAACCTGATTTCTCGCGTTGTTCTTTACGTCCCACGTCTTCGTATTAAGATGAGATATAAAAATATTACATTTTTATATTTTATAACCTACTAATGAACAGTACTTTACTGTTCATGACGCTTTATAAATTTACTTTTATAAACTTATTGTCGTAAAAAACCCGTAAATGCCGTAAAACCCGTAAATGTCGTATTTTATTCGTTATAGCTCCGTTTTTAGCGATTCTTTCGAGTACGTCTTCGTTATTGAAAGTTCTATCAATTTATTGATGTTTTCAAAATATATGTTTCTGTCATGAATAGTAAATTTTACTGTTCATAGTTTATAAAATTACTTTTATAAACTTTAATTATCGTAAACGTCGTATTTTATTCGTTTTAGCTCCGTTTTTAGTAATTCTTTCGAGCACGTTCTCGTAATTGAAAGTTCTATTTATTTATGAGGTTTACAAAAATAAATGTTTCTGTCATGAACAGTAACTTTTATAAAAATAGTTTTATAAAAGTATTTTTATACATTTTAAGTATATAAACTCGCGTAATTCATAACTTCTTCGTTTTTAATTGAAAAATTACGTTTCTTATTGTTTTGGAATCCTAAAAATATGTGTGATTTAATAAAAATACCAAACCTTCTGTTTGTAGAATTTTTATAACAAGTTTTTATAAAAATTCTTTTATAACTCCGGTTATTATCGTAAAACTCGTAAACTACGTATCTTTTTCGTTATTAATCCGTTTTTCGAGTTTCTTACCTTTTTTGTAATCGTCATGAGATATAGTATGTTTATAAAATATAAAATCCATGCCTAAAAATTCGAGCCAAAACAGCCCCTAAATATCTTTTTGAGTTTATTTGTATAACTTTGTTTTTATATACTTTTTATTTAGTAAACTACACAAGTCTTCCAATATTCTTAATATACTATGTATTACTTATAATAGTGTCCATTTGTCCATCATATGTCCACATGAGTCCATGATATCAAGATTAACAAGTCATTAACATCACATGAAATCAATAACTTTCCTTAAGTAACTTTACTTACTAGTTTATACATATACATTTTTACACTTAACCAACATGTTACAATACTTATAATCCCATTATATTATGATATTAACAATCACATAACATATGAAAAAATGTAAAAAATGATGATCACAAGTAAAAACTCTTTTTAC
The DNA here is from genome assembly GCA_026074375.1 of Tanacetum coccineum. Classification (NCBI taxonomy): domain Eukaryota; kingdom Viridiplantae; phylum Streptophyta; class Magnoliopsida; order Asterales; family Asteraceae; genus Tanacetum; species Tanacetum coccineum. The sequence continues at coordinate 17,299 of BQNB010136962.1, forward strand.
ATGTTTAAAAGTATCTTAAATGGTGATTTTGCTATATAAAACTAACATATGCATAAAATGATAAATGTAAGGTGATTAGAGTTTTTAGATAACCTTATAATGATGTATGATGATAATCAACACAATCTAAACCCTTGTTTAGATGAAAAACCAAAGCTTACAAGCTTATAAAACCCTAATTCCAATAGAAACCCTAATCTTGCTTTTCTTGCTTCAATAATTGTAAACCTTTAACCAACCCTTGCAAACAACTTAAGACATCTTAGATATGATGTAGGTATGTGTGTATGGTCTTGGAAAATCAAACTTTCAATTTTATAAAGAGGGTGTTTGATGTCGTGGCTATGTAGAGAGAAAGGGAATGTAGAAGTTGATTTTTGGTAAAGAAATGCAATGTATGTTTTTATCTTCAAGTGTAAGACTTATAAGCTAGTTACTTATATTATAACAAAGACCAAAAGTCTAAGAAATGAGAAGGGGGGGCGTCACATTTGGTGAGAAAAATAGGGATGACTAGTGATGTAAATCACTAGTCATGAAAGATGTCTTGTGTAACACCCCCAAAAATCATTTACAACGCAGCGGAATACCAAATGGGGTGTTACTTCGTAATGCACAGCAATAGAT
>BQNB010136963.1:0-17924 GCA_026074375.1 Tanacetum coccineum
TGTTTAATCTTTCTTTTTGCCATTGATCTTGTGATTTCATCCATGGAATGATCTAGGGAGCCTACAATTACAAATAAAACAAATAAAATATAGTATCTTCTTTAATCAATCTAAGTATAGTAAAGAAATGCTTAAGAAATTTGGCTTAGATGGTTCTAAACCAATGAAAACTTCATGTTCTCTAATACTAAACTCACAAAATACGAAGAGTGTGAGTTGGTAGATAGTACCAACTAGCGAGGAATGATAGGTAGTTCAATATACCTAACGGCAAGTAGGCTCGATATCATGTTTAGTGTCTGCCTTTGTACCCGCTTCCAAGAGGCTCCCAAAACCTCTCACCTTAAAGTGGTTAAGCGTATCTTCCGATACATTAAAGGCACTACGCACTTAGGATAATTGTATCCTATGGGGACCAGCATAGAAACCGTAGTATATGCCGACTCTGATCATGTGGGAGATTATGTGAACCGAAAGAGCACTAGCGGTATTTGTATGTTCGTGGGATGTTGTTTGACATCTTGGTTCTCGAAGAAACAAAATGTTCTTACTATATCCACTACCGAAGCCGAATACGTAAGCGCCAGAAAGGCATGTCAACAAACACTATGGATGAAACAAGCTCTTATCGACTACGATGTTCGACTCGACAACGTCCCGATCATGTGCGACAATAAAGGCGCGATTGACCTTAGCAAAAACCCGGTGCAACACTCTCGAATAAAACATTTCAAAATTCGTCACCACTTTCTTTGTGATAATGTCCATAAAGGACATATCTCTTTCAAAAAAGTGCCGTCTGTCGACAATATCACCAACATCCTTACCAAACCCCTTAAACATGAATCATTTAACTATCTACGTCTTGGTTTAGGAATGATGGAGCACATTCCATAAATCGTGTTAGTCTGCTTCTCCTTCTTCTAGTCTTGATTTTAGTCCGCGTTCCATTCCCCATCGTGACAATTTTACTACTTCATCCGAAGCTTGTTAAATATTTTTAATTCCTGAAATGCCAATTAATTAGTCACTCTTCCTAGTAAAATCCTGTCAAAATTTAAAAGTCCAAATATCTCAGGCGGCCCCAAACCATTTTTAGGCGACCCCTGATCGATATAGTAGCACCTGATAGATAATGGGACGCCACCAGCAGCATTAAATTTTCACACTTAATCAAAATTTTCAAAACTGAAAATCAAACATACCCCCTCTTCCTGCTGGTGCGATGAACACGAAACCAAAACCACCATAACTCAAAATCAACCACCAAAACACTAATTGAAGATCAAATCATTCACTAATAAATTCAATACTAAAATCTAAATCTTCATCTATTGGATAAGTCATTTCTCTATTTTCTTTCCCATTTGAGTCTAGGATTCATGATGAACACAAAAATTGAAATTGGGGATTTTCCATTTTTCTTTCAATTTTGTACAATTAGGACTACTAGGATATAATGTATAACTAATATGTGCTTCTCATTAGGACCATAGGATTTACATACACATATGGAGTTTGTCGGAAAATTTGATTTCGATCCAAAACCGCCACAAATTATTTTCAAATCACTCACGTTAGGAACAATAATAAAATTGTTGTTAGCATTGTTATACAACTTAAAACGTTTTAAACACAGCTTAATGAATTCGACAAAATTCGGAGCTACATAATTCATATGTATTTTCTTGGACATGTTAGATGAGCAAAATCAAATTAAGGAGCGTTTGGGTTAACTCTTGGGATTTTATTTTTAGGCCGAGTTAATCGTTACTCCACATTTTTCATATTTAGGCACACACTAGAAAACATTGTCCCCCATACATATAAAGTAAATGATAATAAAATGTGACTTCAATACTTTCTTTCTAGGTAATCATGCCTCGCAAATCATCTGAAGACCATAAAAATACAAGACACCACATCCTAATAATTTCACATGAATATCGTTCACCTATAAAAGAAAGACTAAGAAACATTGAAAGTCGCTACATTCATGAGGGTCGGGTGGTTTTTGAGGACTTTACGGATCTATGCTATGTTCGGTCTTTGTTTAGTTTTCTTGAGTTTGAGTGTCTTCTTGAAATCAATGACCAAATTTGTCCTCGCTTCATACTTGAGTTTTATAGTCAATATCAAATAAACTTTACCGACGAAAGTCAAATGTTAATCGAATTTGTAATTCAAAATCAATTATTTTTTTACACTCTTGAAGAATTTGCTTAAACTCTTAACATACCTTGTGAGGGTGCTTGTGTCTTTACCGATAAGTGGTCATTTGACGAGTTAGCATATGGTGTTCCTAGGGATGATCCATACCAAACCAACCCTCCTTCTCTTGATGACATCATTTTGTATGTTCAAAATGATCGAGAAGGTCAGGTCACTCGCACCCGTTATAGGCAAAAAGTTGATGTTCAAGATTATCAAATTCTCACTCATGAAATTGTGTCAACCCTGAAGCCTTTGGAAGAAATTATCCGGGAAAATGTTTTCTGTTTAGGGGGGTATGGGACATGTTCCCTACGTGTACTTTGTTACAAGCTCTTCTGTATTGACAAAGATCCAAAAAGTTTAACCTCGCCTATTATATGTTAAAACAAATTGAGTGGGTCACTAAACAAGCTAGGTTAATTGTACCCTATGGTATGTTATTAACCCGTTTGTTTAAATTCGTCATAAGTAAGAGTCTTGAGTTGGTCAATGAGTCTTATGTCTTGTACGATCGTGTCATGAATCCTCTTACCGCTCAACAAGAGCGAAAGACTAGAAAGAATTATGGCACGATAAGAGATCGTCACTCCACTTCTTCTTCCTTCTCCTTCGATCATCCATCCTACTCTCATCTCAATGATGATGATGATGGAATTAACAAAGGGACCTCGCGTGCAAGCACTCCTTCCCCCTCTTCATTTGTTAATTCATAAACTAATGTGGATCCTCGAGTCTTTCACCAAACATTGACCCTGACATGGAACCATTTTACACCCGCCAAACCGAAATCATCAACCATCAAGTTTAGTTATGAGATGAGCATTATGGTGGATTAAGGTCAATCGGGAAAGGCCTCAGGAACTTGTGGAGAAACATGAAGAAGTGAGCAATTTGGAAAATTGCTATATGACAATATTAATTATATTTACTACTTTATTATGCTTAGATACTTAAACTTATGCTATTTAGTAGTAACTTAGTACGTAGTACGGGCGACATAACTAGCCTTAGATGATCATTCTATTTTATCATCCTAAACTCTTGCTTGCATGCACCTTGATACACTATGGTTACTTATATGATATTATGCATGATTATCTCTTAGTTAATATACCTATATGTGCTCCTTAAATAGAATTTAGAATAGTTAGTTTTGTAAACTTGATTATTAGGTATTAGATGATTCATGGTGAAATAGGTTGGACATAAAGGGAGTGGACTTTAAGGGAATTTTTCTGGACTTGTTTTACAAAAATTTGAAAAACTGGAAAAATTCTAATCCTCTAGAAAACGGCCCCCCTTAAATTCCTGGGCGGCCCCCAAATATATTTGGAACCGCCATATAATTATGGGACCACACGAGTCACAAGAATTTTACTATGACCACCTAATTTTCTGTGTAGTTGACTTTATTCATAGACATCAAGCTTATACTTTTTGCATTTTGCTAAACCACTTTTGGAATCTATTTTTTTAATCCTCATGCTTTACCTCTTCAATCCTATACTTTCTAATTAAATAATCCATCCTTCCCACTCTTCTTATCATCTTCATCTTCTTCAAACCCTCCTACTATAGATTCCACTCAAGCTTCCTCCTCTAACCCTTCCAAGAAAATCAAACTAACCATAATCCCACCTAGAATACTATTTGTTAACATTTCTAGTGGTGAAGATGTCACACCACACTTTCTCAATAACAGCATCCTCTTTTCCTTCTCTACCAAATGCACCATCAAAAAATTCATCCACCAAAGACACTTCATCTACCTTTGGAACTACCTCTTCCTCATTTGAATCAAAACCTCAAGCCTCTCCTCCTACTTCTTGTGACATACCCTCTCCTCAACCATCCAATCCTTTTCTTGAAAATGTTATGGATGCACCTCCAAAACCTTCACATCCACTTCCACTCCAAAATCATCCCTCCTTGGGATATCACTTTTCCTTGACACTAATCACGCCTCTTGATCATATTCTTGATCACCCTTAAAAAAAAAAAAATGTCAAATTAAAAAAACACCACCTACACCACAACCACAACCTCAACCACCTCTCATGGGTCACCCCATTTACTTCAACTGTCATGACTATTATGGGTCAACTTGTCTTTGTTGTTTTTTACAACCGCAATCTTATCTTTTCTTTTAGGGATGAGATGAACCTAATGTTTGCTCACATTGAATATCTTCTTACTTTCACCATAACTTCACTTTCTCCACCTCACCCTTAAAACCTAGGTCATATCACCTCATAATTGGTCGCCTAAGCTTTTTGCTCAAAGTCATTTCTTATGAATCAAGGATCATCTAGGATTTATGCCGTATTAACTTTATCTACCTTATGTAGTAAGTTTAGATTGTGGTGTAATTTATGAATAAATGTTTCTTTGTTAGACTTAGTTCTATTTTCCTTGCATGTAGTATGCTTCTTGTATGAGTTTCTTGAGTAATGAATGAAACTACTTTACGGTTTAACTTGCATGAATTGTTATATTGCTACTACTTGGGAATATATTATCTTGCAATTGTACCTCTAACTTTGTTTTGTAGCAAAAAATTGTCGTAAGATCGATCCCTTGGTGCCCCAAACGAGGGGGAGCCTACATCAAAGGGGAGTCTTGATATCGTTGACTTCTATCTATCTTCCACAATTTGGCGATAATCCTTTTTGAATTTGAGAATAAGAGGGAGAAATGGAATGAAACTCATTAATAATCTTGAAACATTTAATTTATACAAAATGAGTTTATATTTTATCATCATAAAAAAGAGGGAGATTGTTACTACAAATAATGTCTAAAAATGTTATTTATATTTTTCGACCTCTAAATGTTTTGATAATAACAAAATATAAAAACGTTTACGATAAAAATAAACGTTTACATATTATTAATCGTAATACATCCATTCTAAGATTAATGATCACTTAAGGTATGTACAACCAAATCATTAAGCATGATTAGTGATCAAGAAAATATTTTTTTCTTAACCATTACATTTTCACTAAAATAAATATACAAAAATACTTTTTAATAAAAGAAAATGTTTTATTTGAATAATAAAATTTGAATCTGATTTTCCCCCCCAAAATGGAAGCTTTATACCAGATACAACATTCCTCACAAAAAGATAAAAAAACCGGAGGGAGTCTAGTGGCAGCCCCCTGTATAGGTCTGGCCGGCCCCGTATATATTAGGACCGAAGGGACGCGCCAGCTAGCCTTTGAAATACTGTATAAATAATGCACTATTTCTGCATAAATTCACCTCCTTCTTTGCACGAATTTTTCCAAGTCTTCTTTCTCTCTCTAAAAACCTTTTTTCTCTTACTAAATCACTTGATCACTAACATTGTTTAATCTTGTTTCAAGTGATCTAATCTCTTCTTTTTGTTTACGTGCTTAAGTCTTGCGACTATCATTCAAACTGGTCTATTCCTTTATTTTTAATGCTGCAACTTCGTGTTGTTTAGGCATAGGCTAGAGTCCAGGATAGCTCTCCATTTGCAATTTATATATCTTAGAATCATAGGATAACAAAAAAAAAACAATATTGACCTATCTTTGCCCTTTGATGTGAGCATAGTGAGACATAAGGTGGGACCTTATTACAACGACGTACGTCTCTAATCCAATATTGGTAAAGACTTAGACAGTGACTATTGTATACAGGAGATGTTAAGCAGTTAGTAGTAAGTTCTCTATGAGCTAGGGTTTAACAAGATCACATATTGCACTTAATCCCTAAGCTAGAGTTATAATCAGCATATTAAGGATGCTTTATGTGGGTCGATTTAATATGTGATATAATTAATGTGTCTAGGTCTTAGGAAGAAGTCCCGCCTAAGTCTAGGAATGATATACCACCTCGAGATAAGTAATCATTGCACTGAATAAACAAACCAACTTCTAATCGGATTAATGATGGCTAATACAGTTTTTTATTATAAGGCTTGACCGCTCTTTTATATTATGTTAATTTGCTTGCGTGGGTTAAAGTGTCTTGAATTGATTGTAGTCACCATCCAACCCGTGCCAGTCTCTCAGACTGAAAACCCCCCCTTTTATAACTGTTAGAAATTAGGATCTAGATACTACATTGGATTAGCATAGGTTTGACTTAGATTGAATTAATTGGAGTAGTAAACTAAAACTATTTATAAATGAAAGATTTAACCTGCTTAAGTGTCGACACCCTATTACCACGATTTCTACCACCGGTGGGTACACTGCCCGTTAAAGTGTTGTTTTTGGTTAAGTTAGTGAAATATAAATTTAAAACTTGAATCATAAAAATATACACCACACAACGACACATCAAGTTTTTGGAACCGTTGTCGGGGAGTAAAAATTAATCATGATTTTTATTTTTTATTTTGGTTTTTTAGCATTTAGATCTAACTCTTAGGATTAGTGTAATTTATATTAGTTTATATTCTTGTATATTCTGTATATTTTTTGTATATTTGTCTTTAATTGTTTGCTTGTATATTTGTGTGTTTAATTTAATTGTTTTCCTAATACACTATTCTGGTCGATAACTCAATACGGGGGGGCGGGGGGGGGGTATTAAACGACCACTAGATATGGATCCAACTTTATGTCTAATACAACGTATTCGCTCAAATTTTTAATACGGCGTATTCACCTCAATTGAATATGGCGTATCGATCATCTAAAACAGAATCAGAATATAAGTTTTCATATTTGATTTCCGTGCTATTTTTTTCTATCTTTCATAAGAGCCTATCCTATAGATTGTTTATCCCTTATTTCAGGTAGTGCATGACAAGGAGTTCTACGAGCAAACTATTCACACCTTACGAAGAACCTGTACGAGAATTTTGATCATCAAGGAAGCACTTCAAGATACCAAGTCTTGACGAATTAAGATCGCCTGGTTTCGATCTATTTTCTGACCAGGAAGACTATTCAGAGGAAAAAGTTGCAGAAACAATGGCGGAAACTATGGAGCAATACACGAGCAAGACCCGAGCTGATTATGGATCAGGGGTTACTAGGCCTAAAATTGAAGACAAATATCACTTTGAACTAAAAGGCCAATTTCTTATGGAGCTTCGAGAAAACACATTCAGCGGTTCTAATCATGAAGATGCGAACGAACACATTGAGAAAGTTCTCAAGATTGTTGACTTATTCCATGTTCATAACATTACTCAAGATTAATTAATGCTCCGAGTCTACCCTATATCCTTAAATGGAGCCACAAGTCGTTGGCTAACAAACAAACCAACTGGTTCAATTAAAACTTAGGAAGAACTTAAAACTAAGTTTTTGAACAAATACTGCCCACCTGCTCGAACTGCAAACAAAATGGAGAAAATCAACAACGTTTAGCAAGAACCTGACGAAACCCTTTTTCAAGCATGGGAACGCTTTAAAGAACTCTTGATGAAGTGTCCTCAACACTACTTAACTGAGATGCAGGAAGTGATTTTGTTCTATAATGGGTTGGAAGTTCCAAGACAACAGATTCTTGATTCAAGATGTGCAATACCAACTAAGACTGCTGCTGATGCAAAAGTGGCCATCCAAGAGATGGCAGAATATTCTCAAAAATGGCACAATGGAACATCTAAGACAAGAAGAAACCACCCCCCCCCCCCCCCCCCCCCCCCCCCAAAAAAAAAACAAAAAATACTAAAATTCTGATGGATTTAGCAACTATACAAGCACAACTCAATAACCTTGGAAGAGAAATCAAGAAAGTGAATGAAAAAGTTTATGCTGCTCAAGTAGGATGTGAACAAGGTAAAGGACCCCATTACACCAAAGATTTCCCAAACAAGGAAGAAGGGATAACCCTAGAAGAAGCTTACTACACGCAATTTAGTAGACCTTTTCAAGGAGGGGGATATAAAGCACCAGCTCCAGGATCCTATCAAAGAAACAACGTAAATCCTTCATACCAAGAACGAAGGCAATCTAGGAAAGATACCATGAGCAAGTTTATGAGTAAATCGACAAAGAGACACGAAGAAAACTCCAATTTGATTAAAGAAATCCGAGCTTCAACGGATGCTGCCATTAGAAACCAAGGAGCATCGATTAAAACTTTGGAGATTCAAATCAGGCAAATGAGTATGGTACTACACCAAAGAGGATTTGGAAGTCTACCAAGCTCTACTGAAGTGAACCCGAGAGATCAAGTCAAGTCGATATCGTCTTCAGTATATGATGCTGATTAATACCCGATACGCCGTATAGGATCCTCATGGGACCTTAAATCTCAAAGCTTACTCTAAAGCTTCACATATCGATAATTCCATACCAAAAAAGGAGAAAGACCCGGGGAGTTTCACTTTACCTTGCTTTATTAATAACGTTTGTTTTGATAATGCCCTTGTTGACTTAGGAGCTAGCGTTAGTGTTATGCCTCTATCGACCTACCTTAACTTAGGATTAGGCGAATTAGCTTACGCAAAGTTGATAGTTGAATTAGCAGACAAGATAGTGAAATATCCAAAAGGAATAGCTGAAAATGTGCTAGTAGGTATTGGTAAATTTATTTTCCCAGCAGACTTTTATAATTTAGGTATGCCCGAGGATATCACAAGTGCCCTTGATCCTCGGAAGACCATTTTTGTCTACCGCCCGTACTAAGATTGATGTTTTCAAATGAAAAATTACTTTGAGGGCTGGGGAAGAAAGAATTATTTTCAAAAGTGTTAAACCTGCTAGTAGTTTAATCAAAAGGGTCTACATGCTAAGTTTAATAGAAATAATGGAGCTTGATTTAGAAGCTAGGCTTATGGGAGAGACTTTGGTGATTAATAGATCATTAGACCCTTTGAATGTAGATTACATAGAATTAAATGATCTAAATAAACCATTTGAGCTTAGGAGAAATCAAGGTGATGATTTGATGCCCACCATTACGGAAGGTGAGGTAATTGAGGAATTTAAAACTAGGGATGATGAACTTGATACTAGAATTGATGATTACCCTACTTGTTGCAGGGCGGGGGGGGGGGGGGGGGGGGGGGGGGGGGGGGGGGTGGGGGGGATCATGATAAGAAGATCCATATAGATTGTGCTCATAACTTAAAGTTTTCATGCATGATAGGATTTGAATTTACACACGTAAACTTATTTTTTTTTTCTTTTTTTTTTTTTTTTTTTCCTTTTTTTTTTTTTTTTTTCCCATTATTGTATGTCAATGTGATGTCCAAAAAGTTTCATAATTCTATAATGAAAGATAAGATGGTGTACAAAGGGAATAATGTTATAGGAGCTTTAATGAATGTGCCTATTTTTGTTGGAACCTTTTCTGTTGTGACGGATTTTGCAGTTTTAGAAGATATGGATGCTTATCGTGATGAAGGAATGGGCGATGTTATTTTTGGCGAACCATTTTTAAGAGAAGTTGGAATTAAAGCAAGACGGTTTGAAGGGATGATTACCATTTACAATGGTAACAATAGTGTAACTTACCAAATGGTTCAATCACATCTGAGGTTTAAACACCACAATAATAAGCAATGCAATAAGATCCCACCATTACTAAAGGTAAGTGATGAAGATAAGAAGAATGGAATCTCGCATCCATACCAAAAGCTTAAGGGGTTCTACAAAGGAGTCTTGAACTTAGGACCCGATTACATTCGAGATGCGAAGACGGAAGAATGGCTCACACGCGGGCACATTAGCGTGCATGAGATGGAATGGTGAAGAAGCTGAAGAAAAGTCTAACTTAAAGACTTCGTTGTAAACAAAAGTGCTTCCCGAGAGACAACCCCATATGTTATTTATTTTTATTGAGTCTGTCTTCCCAGACATCAATACGGCGTATCCGCTCCATACCATACGGCGTATTGATTGTTTGGACGTTATCAGTCTTTACTTTTTATGCACTTTAAAAACATTATTGTCAGTTCTGGCAATACGGCGTATTCATGCACATGATACGGCGTATTCACCAGACTGACTCGTATTTAGTTTGTTTAGTTTAGTTTAAATTAACCGTAGGTACCAAAAATAGGAATGCATGTTTTTCCTATTATTTGCACAGGACCTCAATGAAAGAAAAGAAATCGACGAGTTGGTTGAAGTATTTACAAGTCTGGAGGTGTTGGAGTCTTGAAACTTCAAGGCGGCTGTTCAACACAAATTCTTGCTCAATAAACTCAACATGGAGAATCTACCGAGCAAATATCAAGGGAGTTTCTCATTCTAATTCTTTTTAATTCCCGTATTTAATGTTTTATCTATACAACGAGGACGTTGTATAATTCAAGTGGGGGATGGGAATTAGAATGTATACTTGTCCTATTTTTCACACTAAAATGCTTAAAATATGCTTAAATTTAAAAAAAATCAAGCATACTTTTATGAAATTACATGTTACATAACCCGCACACAATAACCCTTATTAGATATTGTGAGGATTTAACCTATCCGTTTCCAAATGTTTACCCAAATTCCACAAAATATGAGTGTGTCGGTGATGTAGTAGACTTTAGAACTTGGCTTGGTATATCTATTCGAGATCACAGTGATGAGTACTATGGATTTAGATGGAGTAACTTGTTTAAATTGGTAAATTTTAGGATTACACCCAAAAAGCCTATACATGTTGTTTATTAACTAACTACACTGGTTAGTTAACCCCCGTATAAACTCTTTGTTTACTCTCACTATAAGAGTAAGATACCCCTAGAACAACCCGTAGAGCCAATCCTTTAGGAATTACACCAACTTGTTTATTTCGTTACACCTTTACATCTTAGCCTACCCTGTTATATTAAGCTTATTTTATAGTTGCTAGTTGCTTAATGTGTAAAGTATGTATTTCCTAAGTCTTGTGTCAATTTTGGTACGGTTGGAAGAAATTTGCACATCGCAAATGGGAATGTATAAAGTAGTCAAAACTCATGCATTTTTACTACCATCGCAATTAATGGTATAGTACGAAGAATGAAGATATTATAAAGGAATTATTCCAGGATTATTATGATCGTGAAAAATGGTGAAAACTACTCGAGTTTCGTATATAGTTTAGATGTTTGAGAAAAAAATTTAAAAATTAGAAAAATTGCAAACAAAAATGAGAGGAAAATTTGAATTATAATGTTTCCCAAATACGAAGGAATTACTCGAAGGATCGATTATTCGTGATACGTCTTAGAAGTCAAAATGATGTAGAGTATTTTATAAAGTGGAAAGATATCGTACACTTTCTTGTAAAATATGTAATGCATGGGATGATTGGAAGTTGACCGTTACGGGAACGCCAACTTTGGTTGTTGTTTTTTTTATCTATGATCAAGATGACTGTAAATAGTTGTCGTCTTTATCATGGTATCGGTCAGAAAAAATGTCTTGCATCTTGTATCTGTAGACTTTAATCTATCTGTTTCGTAATTTTTTATTTAACAAACATTTTATTTCTGTTTCCTAATCATTAGACCATGGGTTTTACGCGATTGAGGATTTTGACGTGCGTGCCATGTCTATTTTGTCATTACTGCCATGTATTCATGTCTCAGCTGCTTGTTGGTTTATTACTATTGGTAAAAGTTAGAAGATCCATACCCTATATCATTATTCATCCTAACCGTTGGTTAAACTCAAATGAGGATGTGATCGAACACGCATGTCTATTCTGTCGTTACATCCATGTATGTGTGCTTCAGCTGCCTTGTTAGTGTGGTGCTTTTGGTGAAAGATTATAAGAATGGATCAAACACTAAGCATTATCATACTAACCCTTATTTTACCTTTATAAACTTGTTACTCCTTAGCTCTAGTGGTGGAGATGTGTATCCTTGCCAAGCCTATGATAGAATACTCGTCACGACCGAGCAATTGAGTGAATTAGTTACATGTTACCACAATAGATTTAGTTAGTGATTTGAGTGTTTTCACCTTCCTATTTTGTGAGGTGTTTGGTTGTGTACTTGTAATAGATCAAATAAATGCTTAACAGAAAATGTCCTTAGGGATACATTTTTATAAACTTCTAAAGGATACTTGAGGTCAAGTAGAATTCAAGTGGGGGGGATATTTGATGACATCAAATAACGTCTATTTTATAGCATCATTTATCCCATGCAATTAACCCATTTGGTATGATTATTTCAAAGAATTGTTACTTAATCGTTTGTATTTGAGAATTGTAGTAATTATGGAGTACTTGGTGAAACTTAACTAAAAGGCACGCATTCTGGAGCTTAAACGAAGATATTTTGAAGATTACTGTTCTGACAACCAATACGTCGTATCCATCAAGGAAGATACGGCGTATCTGTGCCTACACTCACCAAAAGACCACAAAGGAAACAAGATCAATACGCCGTATCCAGAGAAGACCAATACGCCGTATTGGAGATATAGTATGTGAATATTCTGGAAGATATCAAACGTGGTCCCTACTCCAAGAAACCCCAATACGCCGTATCCAAGACATTGGATACGCCGTATCGAACCGACTCCAGACCCTATAAATAGAAAACTTAAAAATGAGTTTTAAGTGTGCTAAATCATATTCTCGATACCTAAACCACAAAAGTCGATTTTCAGAGGAGAAAAAGAGCAGAAGAGGTCTTGCAACGCGATCTAATCCGTTAGAGACAACGTGTAATTTCTTATACTTTTGTAATCGTTCAGTTTTTAGTATCATTTGTTAACTGGGTTAGTTTACCTTGGCTAAGCCATAATTCTTGTATTAATTATGATGTTTGAAGTCTAATACCTTCGGGTATTAGCCATTATTATGAAGATCTGAATGTTTGGTTTTGTTTATATCTTAATTTCTTAATTTATCATTGTATGCTTGTTTATGTTTATCAATTTATACTTGTTTACTTGTTTAAGTATGCGACATATCATTCAACTGGGTCTAGTCTTCTATTTAATGCTCAACAACTTCGGTGTGTTTGGGAGTAGGCTAAGAGTCCGGATACTCTCGATATTGCAATTTATTTATATTAGAATCATTAGGATCATAAATATTGACTATATTTACCCTTTGATTGTGAGCTTAGTTGAGCCCATTTGTTAAAAGGTGACCTTGGTAGGAACGAGTACGTTCTAATCAATTAGTAAAGACCCGGACAGTGGACTACTAGTATATAAGGAGCCGTTAAGCAGTAAGTGGGTAAAGTCTCTATGAGCTAGGGTTTAACAAGATCACCATTGCCTTAAGCCCTAAGATAGATTTAATCAGGCAAAATAACGGATACTTTATGCGGAGCTTTTATTGTGACAGAAAATTTTTAATGTGTCTAGGTCTTAGGAAAAAAGTCCCCCTAAGTCTAAGAATGATATACCACCTCAAGATAAGTAATCATTGCACTGAATAAACAAACAAACTTCTAATCGGATTAATGATGGCTAATACAGTTTTCTATTATATGGTTTGACCGCTCTTTTATCTTATGTTAATTTTCTTGCGTTGTTTAAAGTGTCATGAATTGATTGTAGTCACCACCAAACCCGTGCCAGTCTCTCAGACTGAAAAAAACACCCTTTTACCTGTTAAGATTAGGATTAGAACTACATAGGATTAGCATAGGTTTGAATTAGGATTAGAATTAAACTTAGATTTGTAAAACCAAAGTATTTATAGATTGAAGATTTAACCTGGCTTCAAGTTCTTCGACACCCTACTTACTACGAATCTACCAACGACCAGGTTTCTACTGCCTGTTAAAGTGTTGTTTTTGGGATCCCATGCTCCTTTAGATGATCCAAAAACTCTTGACTCATATATTCACCTCCACGATCAGAACGTAGTGACTTAATGGTCTTCCCGAGTTGGTTTTCTACTTCCTTTTGAAATACCTTAAAGGTTTCAAACACTTCATGTTTATGTTTCAGCAAGTAAACATAACCATAACGACTGAAATCGTCAGTGAAAGTGACGAAGTAGCTAGCTCCTTGTCTTGACACTATTCTAAATGGGCCACATACATCGGTGTGTATTAGTCCAAGTAGATCTTTAGCCCTTTCCACTTGATGTGAATAGGGTTTTCTTGCCATCTTACCAGACAAGCATGAAACACACTTTCCTAATGACTCAATGTCAATAGAATTGAGAAGTCCATCATGTTGCAACTTTTCAATGCGTTTCTTGCTAATGTGTCCAAGACGACAGTGCCACAAGAGAGAAGAGTCTAAATTAATTTTGGCTCTTTTATTAGTAATTGCATACATAGAACTATCGTTTGTATTAGAACAAGACATATCAATTTCAAAAATACTATTCCGTGGAACAGCCTTAAAATAAACTAGATTATTCTTTGAAACTAAAAGATCATTGTTATCATCAAAACGATTAATAAATCCATCGTCAAACAAACGTGAAACTGAAATAACACCTCTAGTAATAGAGGGAGCATAATAACAATTTTTCAAGAAAATAACTAATCCACTAGGGAGCTCTAAAGGATAAGTTCCAATTGCTTCAACGGCTGCACGATGACCATCGCCCACGTACAAACTTAAAGCCCCTGGTTTCAGCTTCTTACTTCCCTCTAGTCCCTGAGTAGTAATACAAATATGAGTACCACAACCAGTGTTAAAAATCCAAGATTTACTAGGGAAAGAGTAGAGTTCTATGATGAAAATACCTGAAGTGCTAGCTCCCTGAGATAGCTTCTTCTTTTTCATCAACTCGGCGAGATACACGGGATAGTTCCTTCTCTAGTGCCCAACTTCACCACATTGGTGGTGATGCGTAAATACTTTTAATAAAATACTAACAAGTTTTAAATTTATAAAACTCGTCTACCGTTTACACGCACTAACGGGCAGAGTACCTGGTCGTGAAGTAGTGCAGTAGCTGGTAAATCTGAGGTCGTCCCAAGAACTAAGTTTAATAGTATTAATTCGATTGTGAATGTCACGTTTGGAAAATAGTTCGGATATAGCTATAACTAATAAATACGGAAAGTAAATAAGGATGTAAATCAGTGGGGATAGAAGTTGTGCTGCCCTAATCATTTCATTGCTACTATTACAGCTAGGTTCCCATGCCACGTTTAACTATTATTTTACCAGTGGATCTAAAATTGACAGACCTAAATGGTCATTAGGGTCCGTCCTATGCTCGCCTGCAAATCCCCAACCCTTATTGGTCATGTGAGCATGGTTCAGTTAAGTCTATAGTGATTATTCCCTAACTATCCATAAGACTAATCTAATAACCTATTGATTATTAAACCCCCTCTGAAAGAGTTCTTGCACTTTTTAAGTATATAAGTCAATCAAGGCGGTGACGTGGTCGGTTCCTACCTAAGAACAGGTGCCAAACTGTTCCAAAACCCTTTTTCGAAATGGTCATTGTACTTGTGAGAAAAACAGGATTTAAACCAACTTATATACTACCAAAGGTCAAGGATCTATGAAAAGCTATATGGATATCCAGTAAAACTCCAATTAAACGGGAACACAAGCTATAATAATTACAACTACATAATTAGGGCAACACAAAAGGAATTTAGCTACTCATAATAAATGAAACAACACTCAATATCATATAAATCATAAACATGGTTCTTACAAAACTGAATGACTGAATACAAGGTATTCTGAATGCTAAGTGAGTATCCCTTGGAATTCTGGTGGAACCCGTCTTCTTCTAGGGGCTAGGTTCTCCCCTAAGCAGCTGTGATTGTGTTTGTGTTGTGGAATGATGAGAATGAGGCCGGATTGAGCCTTTATTTATAGGGTTCGGGGTGGTTACGGCGTAACCATTAAGAGGTGTTACGCCGTAATGATGCTGACGTGTAGCTCTCCCTTCCAGGCTTAATAGTAGTTACGGCCTAACCATGTTGCGAGGTTACATCGTAATGCTGAGTATGATAACATATCTGTCTTGAATTTGAATTGTTACGCCGTAACTATAGATGAGGTGTTACGCCGTAATCTACCTTGCTGACTCAGCTTTACTTTAAGTTTGTTACAACCGCCTTTGACTTATCTTGACCTTCAGCATTCCATGTCCAAATCCCATGCCTTTTGTCCAAATACCTGTTTATTACCTGAAAACATCTCATAATCTATTTAGCAACGTTTTCATACACATTTTATAACATTTACAGGCATTTACTAAGGGAATTTGATGTATAAATATATCAACTATTTAATGTTATCAAATATCCCCCCACTTGACTTCTACTTCCCTCAAGTAGAACCTGTTAGAACAAATCATAAAAATGTTTTCTCAATGTTACTTAAGAAAAGGAATTTATAATCTATCTTATGCTAGAATTTATCAAAGCCGAACACCGCTCGAAAAGGGAACAAACACTCACATCGCTCATCTAATCTAAGTGTTTGATTTCGGGGTGATCACTCATTTGCACAGTCATAGTATGTATTCTATCATAAGCTTGAAGAGTACACAAATCCCCACCAGGTAGAATTAGGGTCTAAACAGTCTTAAAGGCAACAATAGGTGATAAGGTGAATTGGTGTAGTAAGGGCAGGATAAGGGATGCACACTAGTGTAAACATGTAACAAGTTAGTCAAATAAAACTAAGGTATCCATGGCTAACTACTGTCCACCCATAGTCTAAGTCTTCTGAAGCAGAATCTCGATCATGGTGGGTCAGCTCAAAATACGTGATGTTGCAGAGCTGCTGACCAAAATATCATAGTGGCTTTGTAATTATGCCACTTCAGTAACCAAGGGGTTTTCATTTGCCCCTTGTAAAGTCGGTTTTATAATACGTAACCGACCTCAGGAGCCATCGCACCTAGGCAGAGTCTTGTGTACCACCTAGATGCTACTTTCGCTCTCGGAAATAAATATATCCCCCCACTTGAAATGAACAATATCAAAAGTGGTCATGCTTAGGGGGATCACGTCATATGATCAGCAATGTATACAGCAATAATAACTCTCTGAATCATGTTCCTGAACCATAGATGTAAGTAGCCAGACATTTTAACACAAAGAAATATTAAACTAAAGGGTAGGCTAAGGTGTAATGGTGTCACGAACATATAGGGTTTAAGAACATGGATAGGCTAAACAAGGTGATCTAGGGGTTTTTGCATATTTCTATGGATGCATAAATAAGGGTTTTACACAGGGAGGTCGTCAAGTCAATGCGATAAGCCGATAAACACACATACATATAGGCTATTTGGTGAATCCTAAAATTGTTGCCTTCTTGAACAGTTTATCTCACTAACCAGTTAGGTTTCAAAATAATGTACAAGCCAAGTTCTAAATCTACAATACTACCGGCACACTTATATTTTGGTGAAATATATGTAAAATGGATGAAAATGGATAAATAAGGCTATATCATCACCTTATGGAATAATGGATAAAAGTGTGCTTAGCATAGATTAGTTCTAGTTTAGACAGAAAAATGCGACAAAAAATTTTAATTTTAACAATTTTTTTCTATTTAAACTAGATAATCGAAGGCAAATATAGGTCAAGTGGCAATTCTACTTCCCTCCCACCACTTGAATTGTACAATGTCCCTATTGTACATAAATAATTAAAATTTAAAGGAAAGAGTATAATTGTGACAAAAAGCTCCCTGAGTATTGCTCCTGTAAGAAATGATGAAGCACCAATTGCTTCCTGTGTAGCTTCCTGGAACATAATCACTTAGCAAAGAAAAACATAATACGATACAAATAATAACTAACTCACTTTCGTAGGAATCACGGTTGCATTTAGCATATGCAACAAGCCTTTTAAACCACTTGGTGGCCCAAGTGGA
>BQNB010136964.1:0-17924 GCA_026074375.1 Tanacetum coccineum
GGACTTAAATGACCAAAAACGTACCAAAAATACATTGTATTTGTATGTTTTGCATTTGTATTGTGCAGGTAACGGATATCCAAGAAAAGGACAAAAATCAAAGCCAAAACGACAAAACTGAGCACTTGAACGGAAAGACCGTGAGAAGTCAAAAAGACAAAGTCAAAGTCAACAAAAAATTCAAAGTCAAAGTCAACCCCGGGAAGTGGCATTGGAAAAAGCATCGAAAACTAAACCTGAAAACCTAAATTGTCAAAAGTGGGCCCACCCGTACCCACCTAGTGGGCCCGGGTCAGCCCACTTACACTTATATACTAAATCCTTATAACCTTAAGCCTGAATGAAAAGCCCAACATTTTTTTATAACCGGCCCAACAAAACAAGCCCAATCCCATAAAACACTTATAACTCCCGTTAACCCCAAACATTTTTTAAGTTTAAAACCGTTAGTCCTTTAAGGACTAACAATGTAAACCTTTATAAAACTTCAAGGGCCAAAATTGCAAAACTCAAAGACGATGGATGCCATACATCAATATACTCTTAGGGACCATTCTTGCCTTTTTCTAAACTTCAAAAAAATCACGCGTAACACTGTACATCTTCCTGAATATGCCCTGTCCTCACTACCAGACAAGACATTATCCCTCTTTCTTCTCCCCTATGTCGACCAACACCTTTACACACCTTATCCCACCAAAATCCACCTTGGCAATCCCTTGCAAGCTCATTCGTCCAAGGAACAAGACAAGAGATCAATGGCTACGATGATATGACTTGGACACTACTCAATTTCAATGGCCAAGATTGCTTTTTGATGCTACTCACACAACAAACACACCTGCAGGAGCTCTCACAAAAGAAACACACATCCTAGAACCTTCATTAGCTTAGTATAAATAGGTCCTTTGTAAGCCATTGTTGGCACCTAGTTTTTTACTTTTCAGCTTATTTTAGTTCTATTTTAGCTTATTGTACTTTTTCCTTGTAATGTTTTTAAAGAGTTTAATGAAATTTTAAGTTTGGTTTTAAAATCTGTTTGCAAGTTTTTAAGTTCATATATGTTTCAAAATCCACTACAAGCTTTTATATTAAGCTCTTATAAGCTGTTTGTACTTAAGCAATGAAAACTTTTTAGTTTCTTGTTGCTTAATAACTAGTTCACAAAAACTCACTCAAAAAGCTCTTTGGAAGATAAGCTTAAAAGGGAAGGGCTTATATTGCTTTTACTAGCCTGTTTTATACAAGCTAGAGCTTGTAGAATAGCTCTAAGAGCACTTGTTTGCCCTGTTTAAGCAAGGGCCTTTGTAAGTTTCCATTTTTCCATTTCTAGCTTATTTACTGTTCTACTGCTTATTGGTGCTTATTGTCTGTTTTTATTTGCTGGTTTATGCTTATTAATGTTATTTAATGCTTATGTATGCCTTGTCATAGTTTAGAAATCATTTGTGCAAAGGTTTCTTAAATCTGTCTTAAAGTAGCTTAAAAATTTGCATAATCTGTTTTAGCTCATTTAAGTGCTTATTGGTTGTTGAAACTTGCTTAATACTATCTTAATAACTTATAAAACATCTGGTTTTTGAAGTCTTAGTTTTAAAAAACTAATTTTCTAAGCTGAAATGTGTTTTTCAAAAGTTAAAGGGGTGTTTGGGTCAGTAGGTTTTATGGGTGAAAATGGGTCAAAACCTGCTTTGTGCTTTTGAGTCAACTTTGATTAGATAATATTAGTCATAAAATTCAGTTTGTTTTAAATTTTAAGTGTTAAATCTCTAAATCATAGGTTATATAAGTAGTTGTTTGAATCTGAGAACATATAGCTTATTATATAAGCTTATTTGATTAGACCTATAACTCTTGTGTTTTTATGATGTTTTTGAGTTTGTTTGAGTGTTAAAACAAAGTTCCTTAAGCCTGCATTGTTTGGTTTGTGTTTTACCAAATCAGTTTTTAGTTTAAGTTTTGCACCTAGTTAATTTTTATTGTAATCTTTTTAATATTGTAATGCTTCTTTTTATGAATTAATGGAAATTCAGTTTTAGCTTAAAATTTGTGTTTCTTAAATTTGTGTTTTAAAGTATTCAAAAGCCTTTCATAAGCTGTTTTAAGCTCTTATAAAAACATATAACCAACCTGTTTTCATTTATATATAAAGTACTTAAAGAAAATTTACTAAAAAGAAATCACACCAAAAAAACACCACAGCTTATTTGGATGATAAGCTGGATTTGGATGCGCTTATGGACAATACTAGCTTGTCTTTTGAGCTTGTAGATTAGCTTATTTATAAGCTTGATTGCCCTGTTTTGAGCAGGGGCCTTTGTAAGTCTCTTATTTTTAAAAAATTTTCATTTTACTGTAGCATTGTTTATCATTACTTATTTATGCTTATATTTTCTTATTTATGTTTGCTTATGATGTTTAATGCTTATTATGCTTGTTTTGTAGTTTAGAAATCATTTGTTTGAGTTTTCTTATAATCTGTCTTGAAATAGCTTATAAACTTGCATAATCTGTTTCAGCTTATTTGAGTGCTTATTTGTTAATGAGAGTTGCTTAATATTGTTAATATAGCTTATTTAACATCTGGTCTTGGTAATTTGTAGCTTAAATCAGTCTAAATCAAGTTTAAAATTGGATTTAAGTGTTTAAAGGGGTGTTTGGTTTAACTGTTTTCATAGGTTAAAATTGGTCAAAAAGAGATATGTCTTTTGGGTCAGTTT
This sequence comes from Tanacetum coccineum, assembly GCA_026074375.1. Classification (NCBI taxonomy): domain Eukaryota; kingdom Viridiplantae; phylum Streptophyta; class Magnoliopsida; order Asterales; family Asteraceae; genus Tanacetum; species Tanacetum coccineum. Next base: position 2,721 of record BQNB010136964.1, read on the forward strand.
AGTCTAGCTTAAATTAGTCTAAAAATTCAGTTTGTTTAAGTTTTTAAGTATTAAATCTCATTGTTAATGTTTTAAGAGTTTGTGGTTTGAAACTATGAGGTTTAAGCTCATCTTATTTGCTTATTTGATTGTGATCTTGCCTATTGAGATTTTGTAAAGTTTTTTTGTTTATGCATGTGTTAAAACAAGTTTGGAATCAAGTCTAATAGCCTGCATTTGTTAGTGTAGTTTTTTACCAATTCTGTCAATTGTTTAACTAAGTGTTGAAAAAAGGAGAAATTGCTTTTTCATTTGCTTGCTATGGCTTATTGTGAATTTCAAAATGCTTTTTGATTGTTGATTCTTGTTCTTTGAGGTCAAATCTTAATCTGTTTGTGGATTATAAGTTCATAAGGTTCTATTTGTTAGCTTATTTTTAAGCTCAAAAGCTTGTATTTGTGAAGATTGCAAAAGTTTAAGAAAATTTTTCTAAGTGTCAAATCTGTGTGAACTACCTTTTTCATGAAGCTTTTTAAATGCTTATTTGAATTTCAAACTGCTTTTTCTTTATTGCTTATTGTAGCTTTTTGGCCAAGCTTTTTAGTGGTATAAGCCACTAAGCCATAAGGATCTGTTTTCTAGCTTATTTTTAAGCTAGAAAAGTCCCATTTTGGCTGTTTGCTTATCAGTTTTGGCCAAAAAGCTAATTTGCTTATTTAGGCTTATTAGCTTATTGCATTTGCTTAATTTAGGTTTAGTATAGCTTGTTAGGTTAGTTTAAGTCCCTTTTAGCTTATTTCCTTTAAGTTAGAGCTTATTTAAGCTTATTTGCCTTTTAGCTTAAAAACCTTAAGTTTTATAGCTTTTTAAGTAAATTGTCATTCTAGCTTATTGTAGTTGCTTAATTTTGTTCAAAAGTGCTTATTAGGTGTAGTTAAGTTCCTGCTTTAGCTTATTTTAGTGCTTATTTTTGGTTTAATAAAAAAGTGGTTTTGTAAAAGTTGCTTATTTTTAAGTCCTTTTAAAAGTTATAAAAAATGTAATTTAAAAAACATTTGGGAGTTGAGGAAAGTCCCGGGTGAGCAAGACTCGAACCCAGGACCTCACCCCTACTAACCAAACGTTTTAACACCAACACTCACTACCACTAGTGCCCTTGGAACTTTTCCGTTAGATCTTGCAACATCAATATATTTATACACGTTTTCATTCCTTTTTCTTATAAGCAATTCGTAGCTTATTCCTGGCTTTTTAGGGCTTATTCGATAAGTTGGCTTAACCAACTTATTTCTCCAAGGAACTTTACAACATTTAAGACTTTCTTGCAATTGTTTAGATTTTTCCTCCTTTATTTGTTATTTTTCTTTATTTTTCAAATTTTAAAAATTTAGAAAAATAGTAAATTAATTCAGAAAAATACAAAAAAATAGTTTTTAGATTTAGAATAAATAGTTTTAGGTTTACAAAGTTTAAAATCTTTTTCCTCATTTTTAGATTTTAGATTTATTTTGCCTTTTTAAATTAAATTTAGGAGAATAGTTTTTTATTAAAAAAAATAGTAGTATCGCTTCGTTTTTAGTGAAAAAATATTTTATAAGTTTTTACCATATTTTAGGATTTTCTAAAGTAGAAATATTTTTTGGAATTTTTAGGGACTTATTTGTCATTTTTAGAATTTTAATTGATTAAATAGGTTTTTTTAATTCATAAAAAATTATAAAAATGCTAAAAAAATATAAATATTTTTTAGAAAAATTTCTTTTGTCATTTTAGAGGTTTAGAAACCAAATTTGCATTTTTAGGGTTAATATTTGCTTTAGTTGATAATTAGTCGCGTTTTAGGATTCTCGTTTGCATTTTTAGTTTAAATTTGTGTGCCTTAATAGTTTTTAGTTTAAATTGCCTCGAATTCCCGTAGAATTTAGAAAACCAATCAATCTATGTTCCCTTTCAAGCATTCGAGTATCAAATTTGACTCTAGACTTTCAATTGCATTCCTCGTTGGGGATAACGACCCGGGAATTATACTTCTGGTTTACTACAATTGAGATTTTTGATTCTTATTATATATTTATAAATTTATTGTATTTAATATATATAAAGGGTTGAGTATATCAATTGTCACATATCCTAGATGGCTTAAACGAATCCTAACAAGAAGTTCTAGATGAGTTCTATGGGTGAGCTTACTTTCTTCTTAGGACTACAAGTGACTCAGAAATATGATGGGATTTTCATTAGTCAAGACAAGTATGTGGATGAAATTTTGAAGAAGTTTGGTTTTTTAACTGTGAAGACAGCAAGTACTCCTATGGAGACTTCAAAGCCATTGCTCAAAGATGCAAAAGCTGAAGATGTTGATGTTCACTTATATAGATCAATGATTGGATCATTGATGTACCTAACAGCTTCAAGGCCTGATATAATGTTTGCTGTATGTTCTTGTGCAAGATTTAAAGTCACATCTAAAGTTTCACATCTTCATGCTGTGAAGAGAATCTTTGGATACTTGAAAGGTCAACCTAAATTGGGCCTTTGGTATCCTAAGGACTCACCATTTGACTTGGAAGCTTGTAATGATAGTGACTTTGCTGTGCAAGTTTAGACATGAAATTACACAACTGGGAGGTTGTCAATTTATTAGGAGGAGATTGGATCTGCTTTGGCCAATGTAAGAAGCAAACTATAGTTGCCATCTCTACTACTGAAGCAGAATATGTAGCTGCATCTAGTTGCTGTGGACATGTGTTATGGATTCTAAATCAGATGCTAGATTATGGATACAATTTTATAAATACCAAGATTTTCATTGACAATGAAAGCACTATTTGCATTGTTAAGAATCCAGTGTTTTACTCAAAGACTAAGCACATTGAGATTAGACATCACTTCATCGGGTTTCGTTTGCGAAGAGATTAATTCAAGTAATCAAGATTCACACTGATCACAATGTTGCTGATTTACTTACAAAGGCATTTGATGTTAGCAGATTTCAATATCTGATTGCAAGTATTGGAATGCTTAACCTCTGAAGTATTGATTGAGGGGAGGTTAATTATGAAGTCTTGATTAATGAAAGGATGTTTGGAATGGAATGGAACAGCAGCTAAGGATGAAATTCAAGTTAATGTTGTTAGAGTTACTTACTACTGGTAAGTATACTTAATGCTGCTAGTTGCATTTAATACTGTTGTCAAAATTAAAAATGTTGAACCAATCAAGCAGAAGTGGGTGAAGGGTCAAGAAATCCCACTGAACTCCAACATACATTCACAACTGTTTCACTATCTAATCTTTAACCAATCATTGGTCCATTATTATCTTAACCCAAACAGACTCAAGACTAGAAAAATCCAAAGGACACTAAGAATTCTCAGTCTAGTAAACCTATTTACCCTTGTAGCAAGATGAGACTGTCTTTAAGGAGTGGAAAGACAGGAAGAATGAATGGGCTGCCAATACTGCCTTCTGCTTGAACCAGAGCGAACAGTGGTAACATAAATAGGACCCAATCCATGGCAACACTTAATGAGTCTTTTCCTTAGGAAACTAATTCAGTTAGTGGTCCTAGGTGCCAAGATACCATATTGGGGGTGCAGAAGCTCAAATTAGGTTTGAGGCTGCATCTAAATAGTCCAATGATCCACCTCTCTCAAGAAAGTTACACACTTGGACAGTGGGGAGGACAACATGTAAACGAAAGTAATTGATGAATTTTGTACCCAAATGTACGAATAGGGCTCTTGATATAAAAACATAATAGAGTGAATTCTGGTGAGAAAATATGAGAGATATAGTGAGTTAAAAAATAGAAAGAGAGTTGATGTGATATAAAACAAATAGAGGTAGAATTGGTGAGAAAAAGAAATGAGAGATTATTGTGAGATTAAAAAAGAAAGAGAGCTTATGAGAATTCCAAAATTCATGAGGGAAATGCTTTTTGGACTGGTATTGGAGTTAATGCTCGGTGTTTTCAACGTTAATGTGCTAAAGATTAAACTAACTGCTGCTCTAATATTAGTTTAATGCTGCTAAGCTTAAAACTAATGTTGCCAGAATAGTTAATGATGCACTAAGCTTAAACTAACAGCTGTTGCCCAGTATATTTATTGCTACTAAGACTAAACTTATATACTGTTGGTTTAGTTAATACTGTTAGCTTAACTTAATTGCTGTAAGTTCAAGTTTATTGCTGTTGAGAGGTGATTTCATAAAATACTTCGATTAAAGGTTTCAATTACTCATTCGATCAATTTTACACTTTGATATCCTCTCTAATCATAAACCCTAACTCAATTTCATCTTTAATCCTCAAAACCCATCATAATGTCGACCCCAAAATTCGATGAAACACATAATCTAGTCGCATTCTTAGATAAACCTGAAGAAAGTAAGGGGTTTGAACAAATCATTGATTTTCTAAATGCAAGTTCTATCAGATATGCGCTAACGGTGAATCCAACCATCTATACTACATGTATTGAACAGTTCTGGGTAACTGCCAAGGTTAAGACAGTTAATGGGGACGTAAGTTAAAAAGCCCCTAAGTTGATAAGAAGAGGGTGTATATTCAATGAGAAGAGTGCAATAAAGTGGATCTTATGTTAGAGATGCTGAAGGGATCTGAATGATCTGCAAATGATGTAATTTTTGAATAGCTGACACTCATGGGGCTATAAAGCTTATTTTTCATCCCAATGAAAATTTCTTATCCATACAATTTTGTAATGCCTTAGTGCTACGACTACATCTTGGAATGAATTTAGTAGCACTATAGCATCTGCTATCATCTGTCTTGCTACAAATAAAATTTTTAACTTTTCCAAGTATATTTTTGATAATATGATGAAAAACTTAGAGGGTAGGGTTAAGTTTCTTATGTATCCAAGGTTTGTGCAAGTCTTCCTAGATAATCAAGTTAAAGGAATGACCAAACATAAATGGATTTATGTTACTCCTTCCCACACCAAAAAGGTGTTTGCTAACATGAAGAGGGAAGGAAAAGGATTTTCTGGTAAGGTCACACCTCTTTTCCAAACAATGATAGTTCAAGCTCCAGAAGATATGGGTGAAGATTCAGCTGCTCCTATTGATTCTCATTCCACACCAATTATTACTCAACCATCATCATCTAAGCCTTAAAAGAAACAGTCCAGAAGAAAATAGAGGAAGGACAATGGTCCTATAGAGCCTATCCCTGATGAGGCTACTAATGAGGAACCTATATCTACCCCTTCCTGTGATCCACCTCAAAGTGGTAAGGATAGATTGCAACTGACTGAATTGATGAGTTTATGTACTAGTCTACAAGAGAAGGTTCTTGATTTGGAGGAAGCAAAGACTGCTCAAGCAAAGGAGATTGCTAGTTTAAAGAGGAGAGTTAAGCAGTTGGAAAAGAGAAGGAAGTCAAGAACTTTAGGGCTCAAAAGGTTAAGGAAGGTTGGTTAGGCTAGCAGGGTAGAATCCTCTAATGATGTTAGTTTGTGTGCTCAAGAGGATGCATCCAAACAGGAAAAGAAGATAGCTGATCTTGATGCTGATAAAGAGGTGACCTTGATTGATGAGACTTAAGAAAGAAATGATAAAGAGATGTTGTTTGATGTATAAGATGATTTACAAGGTAAAGAAGTTGGTGCTGAAAAAGAAGTTGTTGAAAAGCAAGTTAGTGCTGCTGATCCAGTTACTACTGCTGGTAAAGTAGTTACTACTGCTAATGTTGAAGTTACTACTGTTAGTGCTCCAACAACAACTATTGATAAGTTGACTCTGGCTCAGACTCTAATAGAGATTAAAGCAGCTAAACCCAAAGCTGTTACAACTGCTGCTACAATAACTACAACTACAAGACCCAAGGCTAGAGGGGTTGTAGTTCAAGAGCCAAGTGAATTCAAAACAACATCATCATCTTCACAAGCATCACAACTTCCACAAGTAAAAGACAAAGGCAAGGCAAAAATGGTTAAGCCTGAAAAGCCATCAAAGAAGAAAGATCATATTGCACTTGATGAAGAATTGGCACTCAGATTGCATGCTGAAGAACAAGCAGAGTTGGAAAGAATGCAAAAAGAAAAAGTTACACAAGAAGAAGCTAGCAGAGCAGCAATTATTAAAGAACTAGATAGCATTCAAGCTATGACTAAGGCTGATGAGCAATTAGCTGCAAGACTCCAAGATGAAGAACAAGAACAATTCTCCATTGAAGAAAAGTCAAGAATGTTAGTGGAGATGATAGCTGAAAGGAAAAATTTCTTTGCAGCACAGAGAGCAGCAGAGCAAATAAGTAAACCACATACCAAAACTCAGATAAGGAATAGAATGTGTGCATACCTAAAGAATATGGGTGGATACAAGCATAATCAGCTGAAAGGAAGGAGTTATGAAGAAATTCAAAATCTCTTTGACAAAGCATACAAACAGGTAAATTCATTTGTTCTTATAGATTTAGAGGTGGTGAAAAGCAGTGTGACAAGAACTGAAGGAAGTTCTAAAAGAGCAAGAGATGAGCTTGAATCTGATAAATCAAAGAAGCATAAGATAGATAAGCATGTAGAAGCTAAAAAAGGTGATGATCAAGAGGGGGCAGAGATGAAAAAGCACATTGAGATAGTTAAAGATGATGAGGTAGTAATTGATGCTATACCTCTAGCCACTAAACCTCCAATGATTGTTGAATACAAGATTGTTAAAGAAGGAAAGTTTGGATATTTTCAATTGATAAGAGCCGATAGAAGTTCAAAAAGATACTTATAAATGATTAAGATGCTTCAGAATATTGATAGAGAAGACTTGGAAAACCTCTGGAAGTTGGTTAAAGCTAAACATGGGAATACAAGGCCAGAGGAGGATTATGAAAGAATTTTATAGGGTGATCTGAAAGTAATCTTTAAACCTGACATAAAAAGTGAAGTATGGAGAAATCTACAAGGATATAAAGTGACTATTTGGAGGCTGTTTGATACCTGTAGAGTGCACTTTGTGAGGTTTAAAAATCTACATATCTTTATGTTGGTTAAGAAAAGATATCCCATTACACCAATAACAATCACAAACATGCTGAACAAAAAGCTTCAAGCTGACCATTAGAATGAGATGTGTTATCAACTACTCAAGCTCATGACAAAGCAGGAAAAGGGTCAATGAAGTGTTTGAATGCATCCTCCTGGTGATGGTGAAGACTTTTAATGAAGAAACTTGAAGATTCAGATGATGAACATCAAGTTTAGGGGAGGATTGTTGGGTTTAAAAGACTTCAAGATATTCTTAGAGTTACTACTGCTCAGGTATATATTAGTGCTGTCAAGCATAACTTAGTGCTGCTGGTAATACTAATGAAAATTATGCTAAGTAGTTAGTACTGGTAGTATAAAAGTTACTACTGCTAGTTACTACTGTTAGTATAATTAGTACTGTTAGTATAAATTTACTGCTGCTAGTAGAAGTTAAGACTGCTCAGAGATGAAGACTGAAAATATACTAAGTAGTTACTACTGCTAGTACAAAAGTTAGTACTGCTAGTGTATGTTAGTACTGCTAGAGTAAACTTCTAAGCTAGTTAATACTGCTTGTGCTCAGTTACAACTGCTGAGTGATTACTACTGCTGGAAGGAATATGCTGACAGAGATGAGATCAAAGATTGATTGGAGAACAAGAATACTTACGAAGATAAGTATTAGTTATTTGTAAAGAAGATATGTATAACTTATTTGTTTAAGAGATTACGTTTGTTTATAGAAAAGATCATGATAAGTTAGGAAAGTATTGTAAGCCTTGTAGGACTCCTTGGTGTATAAAAGGAGGTCCTAGGGCATAATGTTAGTAGTACATCTTTGATATTCGTAGCTTTAAGGTTTTGTAAACCCTATCACTATTAAGAGTGATCGTTTTATATTGAGGCTGAAAGTTTGGTAATCTATCTTGTTATTGATTTTGTATTACTATTTTATAAAGAATTCTTCTTAGTATCATTGACTAGATTCCGCATAGTCTTTGATATTCATAATCAAGGTTTCTACCATAGTTGTCTTGGATTTATTCAATACAACTAAGCTTCTTACAAGCTAAGCAAGATCTATTCAAGTGGGATCAACACCTTCCTAACCTATTCCCCTAGAGAACGATAACAACCCCCGAGTCTTGCCTATACTACACTGCAACGATTAGGTACACTACCTAGGGAGTTGTAAAACTTCGTGTAGAAGTCTTTACGACAACCGCAAATCAAGTTTTTGGCGCCATTGCGTGGGGAATAGTTAGGTTTCGACCATTGTTTAACTTAGGTCTACTCGCTTGAATCCTTTCAAGTGAGATTTTATTTTCACTATATTAGCTTTCTCGTAGTCTATCTTGTCTTTGTGCTATTTGTTTCGTAATCTATTTTTGTTGACCTCTATGGGAGACGAAAATCCTATCTGTACTCTTGGAGATTACTCCAGACCTAGCCATGAGGGCTATAGGAACACCATTGAGCTCCTCGAAGGGAACAATGTGGTGCCTCTTCGATCCGACACCATCCTGTTGGTGCAAAACAGATGCTCATTCCACAGACTTCGGTCCGAGGAACCAAACCAACATCTCAAGGATTTCTTAAAACTTGTGGACTCACTTGACCTTGATGTTGCAAATAGGGAAAGAAAGTATCTGCATTTATTTTAATTTTTCCTTCGCGATCAATCTAACAATTGGCTTAAACGTCTTCCTGTAGGATCCATCTCCACATGGGAGGATCTTACTACTCATTTCCTTGCTCAATTCTTTCCACCGAGAAGGACTACAAAACTCCGTAATGACATCCTTATGTTCTAACAACATCAAGGAGAGTCTCTTTCTGAAGCATGGACTCGTTTTAAGGACTTACTCCAAAAAGTCCCTCATCATGGCATCGACATTTAGCTCTAAGTCCAAATCTTTTATGACCATGTCAATCCCGCCACAAGACGAACCATTGACCAATCGGCCAGTGGTAAGCTTCGTGACAGAAACGCCAAAGCATCCTGGGCATTATTAGAGGACCTCGCCCTTTATGACAACAAAAGTTGGAACAACCCAGGGGATTTTGCTAAGCCGGTCAAGGCAATCTCTCTGTCTCAAGATGTCCCGAGTATATCCGACTGTTGCCTCATTGAGCTTAAAAATCAAGTTCAATGCTTGATGGAAGCTCATCTTGCTCCTAAGCAACCTATTCAAGTGAACGAAATCACTTCTTCATGTGAGATCTGCAGTGGTCCCCACCACACTCAATACAGATGGAAAATCCCGAGAAAGCTTTTGTTGAATATGCATCCTCGCGTACCGATGAAGTCCTCAATCCCTCGTAAAAGTTCATGAAGGTAGGGTAAACCTAGTCATATTGTTTAACCCAACCTATACCAAGAAACTAGTTCCTAACTAACCTTTATTGATTATTAACTCCTCTCTGAAAGAGTTTGTGACTTTTTAAGTATATTTAAGTGATAGAAGGTGGTAAACATGGTCAGTTCTACACTAGGAATAAGGTTTCAAACCTACCCCCTAGTACACCCTGCTATCCATATGCTTCAATTGGTTAAATAATAGCATGCTTAAACTTGCATCTAAACCACCCATAATACTACCAAAACCCCCAAAGTGTTACACGAGACGTCAAAGGTCGCATGAATCCAACGAAACCATACAATCTAACTTTCAAATACCCGTTCCCTTCACATTCCACTTATAGCTCGTTCCTGCCTTCTCTCCCACCATCTTCCCCCTTCTACTTTTAAGGTCGCTCCCAGCGCCTCAAAGCGTCTTTTTTTCTCTCTTCAGATCTCACTCACTTTTTAATCTTTCTTTTTTTCTAATGTATTTCCATATTACATCACCACTATTTCAACAGTATCCCCTGCTCCCTAACATCTCATTCTATTCTTTCACTCCCTCATTCCCTCACCCCTTTTCCACCCCCACATGGCCCTATCCGCTATTCTTAAGATCGCCCAAGTCTCTACTTTTCCTTTTCCCCAGGGTCTCAACTCTATACATCCCTCACTCCTGTTATCTTCCATCGATCGCTTACCACAGGATCCATCCCTCCACCCACTCTCTTCCCCACTTTCATCACGCCCACCCTCCTACATCACATCAAATGTTCCCACACACAACGTCCCCCTCCTTACCATCACTCTATACCGTCTCACCCATTCTGAATCGCACTCCCCCCATCATCGCTTAACGAGCTAACAATTTTCCAGACCAACGACCGAGTTCTCTTCCCCAGGCCCTCCCGTTCATAGGGGTAAATTTCCGCCCTCCTTCCCTCCAATTAGGTTTCTGTCATATTATCTCCAATACCTTGCCCTCATGTTCCCTCGAATTCCTCAGGGACCCCACTCAATTCCATAGTCTTTTTTCAACGAGGGATACTCTCTTCCCACCAGGCAAACATTTCTCCACCTCACTACTTACCTGCATCCAGGACTCTACAACACCTTCTCCTGCTTACAGAGGCCCACTCCACCATGCCTACTCAGCCCGTACTATTATCCCACAGTTCCACTCTAACTCTCAAACCTATCCCATGAGATATCAACCAGTTGACTCACCATTTCCACAACCATCTCCAGGTACACCCATCACTTACTCCATTCAGTCTTTCCCTTCACATTCCAAGATAAGGACCTTCCATCCTCCACCAACCCACCAACAGCCATGTCCTCCGATACTGTCCACCAAATTCCTTACAAGTCCAAGCCTCCACTGATTGGAAACTATACCTCATTTGTCAAATATTCCACCCCATAGTCACCCCACCATCCTTACCACTTATTGCTCCACCTACTATCCATTCCAGCTCAGCTCCAGGAACCTCATTCTTTTCCCCAAGGCGTCCCCACCCAACTTCATTACCCTATCCAGTTCTCCCGTTACGTCTTTGATACCTCTTCCACTTCCTCCCCACCGACCCCATCTGTATTCCCCCTCAATCATTCAGCCTTCAGCGATACCTGCCGCCCTCATTTCCCCCCTACACGCCGATTCCCTCACAGGACCCTCACTCACCCTCGCACCTCCCCACACTCATTTCTTTCATTTTCCGTCAGTCCCCCATCCTCCCCGTCTCTATCTACCCTCGACGTCGCAGGGGTAGCTCTCGTCCCTGACATTTTTCCCTCAGTCTGCCCCACGGTTACAATCATCTTCTCTCCCTGCTCTCCACTTCACCCCTCTTACTTCTCCCTCAGAGCATCCGCTTTTTCAAACCTTCTCTACCCACCCTTGACTCTCACCAAAGGGCGAATCTCACAGTGCCTACACTACTCAGACGCGTCTCCCTCATTACTTCCAGGAGGTTCACAATCCCAAGTCGACTTGCATCCTACTTTCACGGACTCAGACACCACGGAACGATCTCAGTTTCCCCCACACAGGGTGGAACCCATACCACGGGATCTCTTTCGTCTTTTCTTCAGCGACATCTACTGACACTCACACGCCCCCCCATGGAGTTGGTCATCCTCTCTTCCAAGGATCCATACTTACTATTCCCATCCTCCTCTCTCTCACATCAAGTCCCCACTGTCCCGCATATACGTGTACCGCACTTTCATCCATCCTTCCACCCCCACAAAACTCAGGCTCCACCATCGTTCCCAGGAACCCTCCTGTCATGACCACCCAAAGTTCTCCACCTCATATCTTTCATGGGGGGACCTGCACTTTGCCCTATTACATTCTTTTTCTTTTTTCACTTCCCCAATAATCTCTTCAGCCGACTCTACCCCCTTACCCCTACCATGCTCTGATCAGTCAGGGAATCCCTTTAAACTCTTCCACTTCCTTTGTATTCCTATCCTCCTTTCCACTGTCATACTCGCTCCACCGCCTAACATGGACGTCTCTAACTCCAATCTCCTTCACTATGGCTGTGGGATTTAGACACTCTTTACTAATCACCCCGTCCCCAACCTACCTCTTTCACCAATGCATCATCTTTGACTAACTCAATGCTCCTTCTACGTCCAGTAGCGCCTCCTCTACTCCAGCGCTTTCACTGTCACCCGTCGATTCCACTCCCCTCTGCTTCTCCCTCCACCTGCGTTTCCCTACCTCCCATCCTCCCGTCACCACTTCACTCCCTTCCGCCTACTTTTTCCTTATCTCAAGGAGCTCCCCCCGATTTCTCCCTTTTCCCATCTACACCCATTCTTCCCTTTTCATATTTCCTTCCTCATCCCATCAACTCCTTTTGCCCATACACTCACACCCTCCCCTAATGATTTCCCCACCAACCCTTTCGACCTCACCCCGCTCCTCTCAGCCGTCTTCTCCCCCCATCCCCACCTACACAGTCTTAACCCTCCTCCCATTACTCAAACGGACGGCCGGCCGGTGACTCTCCCCGTCTCCTCCCTTTCTCTTCCAGATCTTCTCTCATTGGGGGGTGGAAATAGGAGGCACCTCACTTCCCTCACCCCATCTTCCTCTTCCATGTCGCTGTTACATACCCCTAAGCCCCAGGCCATCTCCCAGGAGGACCTTATCGCCTTCTCAATGCCCCCCTTACCCCAACAGAACATCTTCCTTCCTGACATACACCTTTCTTCACTTTTTACAACCGCTTTAATCCCCCCACACATTCAAGGCCGACCTTTCTCTCACTCAAATTTTCCTTTCCTACTTCTTACTCTCCTTTTTCCTCCAAGGTGTTTCACCAGGGCTTGATAGGAGGCCTCAACCTCCCAGGTTTCACCATAACCCCATGAACCTCCTTCTTTCCCATCATACACCTCCACCTCCCTCCACTAGCACCTTACCAATTCTTTTCTCCCCCTGATCAGCAATCTCAGGATGCCTCCTACCCACCTCCTACAGCCTCATCACAGCTCCTCCCAAGGCACACTGGCTATTGCTTCCTTCATCCCAACTCGCCCGCCCCCTATACCAGAGGCTTACGTTCCCAAGTAACACCCCCCCACCTACCTCCTGCCTTACACCTACCTCTACCCTCTCCCTATCACTGACCCTCACCATTCATTGGCAAATCCCTACAACCCTATCCTTCTCATCCTGCCCCCTGCGATTCCTCAGTGTACCCTATACCACCCTTATCCTTCTTTGCAGCGTCACTCTCACCCCAAAGACCCCTCCATCGTGGCTCCACCGCTCACCACCTTCCCCCCTCCATGGTTGATACTTACAAATCATTCTCCTCCTACCATCGCCCTCTCCTCTCACTACCACACGTCCATTAGCCATGGGGGGAAATGGATTTACCAGCTTCCCTTCAGTTAGTCTTCATTCCTCACCCATTACCGCCCTCCTTCCACCTCCCAATTTCCAACCACACTAGGAAGGCAAGCGAAGGCAATGTCCATGGTCTAGTTTATCAAAGCCCTCAACCATCCACTTTTCCCTCTTCTACCACTTCCTCCCCACTTCCCGTCACATTTAAAAATGGTTTTAAGATTGATTTATGAAAATAACAAGAAAGTAAAGTGCAAAAATAAAAGAGATAAAAGTTATTAGGGAGATAAGCATGCTAGCCTAGCCATTTCATTACTACCGTTATAACTATGTTTTCCTATGCAATGTTACACCATGGTTTCATTGGTGGTTTCTAAAGTCGATAGACGTGAATAGATATGTTTAGTCTGCCTTATAATTCCTGCGATCCCGAATCCCCCAAAAGTCTTGACGGTAAGGCAACCAGGTCATAGTGATTAATCCCAACTATCACAAGAACTAGTCTAATAACCTATGCAGATTATTAACCCTCTCTTAAAGAGTTCTTGTGATTTTTAAGTATATTAGGTGATAGAGGCGGTAACTGGGTTAGTTCCTATACTAGGGTTAGAATGATCATCCTTCCCTAGTACCCTGCTAATCCCATGTTCAAGTGGTAATCTAATAACAGGATTAACATGATCTAAACCACCTGTAATACTACCAAAATCTAGGGTTACATGATAGTCAAAAGGATATCCAATGAAACCATGATCTAACAGGAAACAAACGTTATAACAACAATATATTCATGACTAGGCTAGCACTAGAAGTGCTTAGCCGCTCATAGCAACAACACAGCAAGAATTAATAAAGATAATCATGGATGGAAAATTCATAATTCTTATAGAAGTTATTTATGAACGATTAAATATAAAAGTAAGTTAAGTGTGATCTCCCTTGGACTTCTGATGGAATTCTTCGAGCTATGGAGGCCTTGATCACCCCTTAGATCTATGGTGGAATGGTTGATGATAAAGTGGCTGAATGAGGCCTTTACTTATAGATTTTGAATAGTTTACGGCGTAACCTTTTAGGGGTTTACGCTGTAAACTGTTGATGTGCACTTTTCATCTTGTAGGTTTAAAGGATGTTACGGCGTAATCAAGTGTCCATGTTATGCCGTAATGCTGACTCATATGTCTTAGCCTTCCATAATAATAATGTTATGGCGTAAACCTTGTGTGTGGTTACGCCGTAATCTTTCTGGGTGACGTGTCTTGCCTTGAATAGGTTATGGTGTAACACTATCGTAGGGGTTACACCGTAAAGTCTCATAAGAATCTGTGTTTTCTTCATTTTTGGGTCCTTTTCCTGCGTTTCTTGTTACATACTTGCATTATACCTAAAAATAACAAAATAACCATAAAAGTATCGAATTCAAGTATTTATAAGATAATTGCAAGTATTTTTAGGGGAAAATTGATACTAAAAAGTGTCAAATATTTGATGTTATCAAAAGGGTTAAGCGTGTGGTGGGGTACGTGGTTGGAGAAGCAAAAAATGCGTTTATAAAAGGCAGACACATCCTAGATGGGGTTATCATTGCAAACGAGACAATGACATATTTGAAACATAAACATGAGAAAATCTTAATATTCAAAGTTGACTTCAAGAAGGCATATGATAGTATTAACTGGAGGTTCTTGTTGAATATCATGAAAGGATGGGATTTGGGAATAAATGGTGTAAATGGCAAGAAGCGTGTCTCAAATAATCATCAACATATATATTAGTCAATGGTTTGCCATCAGAGGAATTCAGGGTTGAAAGAGGTGTAAGACAAGGTGACCCGCTTGTGCCTTTTCTTTTTATTTTAGCGGCGGAGGGGTTAAACACGATTATGAGCGAAACGGTGGAAAAAGGTGTATTTAGAGGAGTCAAGGTAGGTTTGGATCATGTCACGGTTTCTTACTTACAATATGCACACGATACCATTTTTTGGGGGAATGGAACAAAGTGAATGCTAGGCCCCTTGACTCGCC
>BQNB010136966.1:0-12500 GCA_026074375.1 Tanacetum coccineum
TGTGACAAAAAGAATAATGTTTTTTACTGACAGTGAATGTCTTGTCTTATCTTCTGACTTTAAGCTACTTGATGAAAGTCAGGTTTTGCTAAGAGTTCCAAGAAAGGATAACATTCACAGTGTTGACCTAAAGAGTGTTGTTCCCACTAAAGGTTTAACTTGCCTCTTTGCTAAGGCAATAATTGATGAATCTAATTTATGGCATAGGAGGCTTGGTCACATAAACTTTAAAAACATGAACAAACTTGTGAGAGGAAACCTAGTTAGAGGTTTGCCTACAAAGATTTTTGAAAATGAGCATTCTTATGTTGCTTGTCAGAAAGGAAAGCAACACAAAGCCTCCTGTAAGGCTAAACTTGTGAACTCTATCAGCAAACCCTTACATATGCTTCATATGGACCTATTTGGTCCTATAAATGTTAAGAGTTTAATGAAAAAGTCTTATTGCCTAGTTGTCACTGATGACTTTAGTAGATTTTCTTGGGTATTCTTTCTGGCCACTAAGGATGAAACTAGTGGGATATTAAAGACTTTCATAACTGAAATAGAAAATCAACTAGACTACAAAGTAAAAGTTATCAGAAGTGACAATGGAACTAAGTTCAAAAATAGTGTAATGAATCAGTTTTGTGAAATGAAGGGTATTATGAGGGAATTCAGTGTTGCTAGGACTCCTCAACAGAATGGTGTTGCTGAGAGGAGGAATAGAACACTGATAGAGGCTGCAAGAACTATGTTAGTTGACTCTAAGTTGCCAACCACCTTTTGGGCTGAAGCAGTTAATACTGCTTGCTATGTGCTAAATAGGGTCTTAGTCATTAAGCCTCATACCAAGACACCTTATGAACTTATTTGTGGAAGAACCCCATTGATAGACTTCATGAAACCTTTTGGGTGTCCTGTTACCATCTTAAATACCAGGGATAATCTAGGCAAGTTTGATGGAAAAGCTGATGAGGGATTTTTTGTTGGGTACTCTGTGGTTAGCAAGGCTATGAGAGTATTTAACAAGAGGACCAGGATAGTTAAAGAGACATTAAACATTTCTTAAAAATACACCTAATGTGACAGGAAATGGACCAGACTGGCTTTTTTATGTTGATTCTTTGACAATATTTATGAACTATGTGCCAGTTGTTGAAGGAAGTCAAACTAATGGTATTGTAGGAACTAGAGATAACATTGTTACAGGTCAACCTGAGAAGAAGACAAAACCTGAACAAGAATACATCCTAATACCTTTATGTACAACTGATCCATTAATCTCTCAAGATCCTAAGGATAGTAAAGAAGATTCTAGAATGAAGCCTACAAAAGTGGATGTAAGTGGAGCTTCAGATAAAGATGGGGAGGATGATCAAGCCACAAGAAGTGATTTTGAAAGGCTACTTTAACAAGAAAAGCAGACTGTACATCCTAACAACACTAATAGTATTAATACTGTTAGTACACCTGTTAGTACTACTAGACCATCTTTTATTAATGATGCTCCATCATCACCAGTTAATGCTGCTAGAACTTCTGAGGAACATCTATTTGAACAATTTTCTCCTTTCAAAAATGCATTTACTCTTCTAAATGTTCCAAATGTGTTTTCAATTGATGATACTATGTGTCTTCAATGGATAATACTGGTATTTTTAGAAATGCTTATGATGATGAAGATGTGGAAGAAGAGGTTGATATAAACAATGTAATTTCATCTTATTCAGTCCCTGATACTTCTTTTACCAAATTTCATAAAGATCATCCTGAAGATCAAGTGATTGGAAGTTTAAAGACACCTGTACAAACAAGACATATGACCAAGATAGATGAAGAACATGGTTTGATTTCCTTAGTTTACAAGCTTAGGAGAACAAATCACAATGATTTTTAAAATTGTCTGTTTGCTTGTTTCTTATCTAAAATGGAACCCAAGAAACCAATTCAAGCCCTAAAAGATTCAAGCTGGGTGGAAGCAATGCAGGATGAGCTTCTACAATTTAAACTGCTAAAAGTTAAGACCTTAGTTGATCTACCTAGAGACAAATGGGCAATTGGTACTAAATGGGTTTTTAGAAACAAGAAGGATGAAAGGGGCATAGTGGTGAAGAACAAAGCTAGACTGGTTTATCAAGGTCATACTCAAGAGGAAGGTATAGATTATGATGAAATCTTTGCACCAGTTGCAAGAATTGATGTAACATCCGAGAATTTTCGAAATTTTGAATGACGATTTTAATCTTTGACTTTTCAAGTCTGACTTGACTCTTTGACTTTTGGTCTTTTATTTTCACATAAAAGCGATTACCGCGTAACCGGTAATTTTTGGGAACATATTTAAAGGAGATATATGTTATTCCTAGGTTGATTTATCAAAAATGAGCAGCTAAATCACGTTTTCATTATTCGGACTCTAAAGCAATTTGATGTAAAACGACATTCCTGACAACTTTTTAGTTTTGACCGAGACCCGAAAATAGTCAGAAGGTGACTGAAATGCCCTCGCAAGATTTTAGAATCAAGAACGAGTACCGGCACAAAAATAATTAAATTACATTTAATTATCACGTTTTATTAAATAAGAATATTTAATAAATTATTTAACATTTTATTCAGTGACGTTTGTTGAAGACGCAAATATTCGAGTAAAAGGATCATTTTACGGACAAGTTTATCAGAAATATACAAAATAAATAATAAACGTTTTAAATAAATTTTATAAAACGTTTACGAAAATTAGTCGAGTGAATACTCATTTTTATCAGAAAAATGATTTAGAAAACAATGGCGAAAGTTTCGTGCGTTGAATCACCCGTTAAGTCGCATAACTTCTTCTAGACCAGACATAACTTTTACTGTTTGTGCTTGTGCAAGGTTCCAAGTTACACCTAAAACCTCACATCTTCATGCTGTGAAGAGGATCTTTAGTACTTGAAAGGTCAATCTAAATTAGGCCTTTGGTATCCTAGAGATTCACCATTTGACTTGGAAGCCTTTTCAGATAGTGACTAAGCTGGTGCTAGTCTTGACAGGGAAGTTTTGAGGTATTTGGTTATAAGGCATGTAATATTGCGTGAGGACACGCAATCGTTTAGTTTGGGGAATTTTTATAAGTGTAAAATACACATATTTGTTTATACCTAAAAGGACCCAATTAAGCCCAAAACAGACTAAAAATGGCAAAGATATGTTTGTTTTTGTGTTTTGTGTGTGCAGGAACGGATATATCAAAAATCATAAGAAAACCATCAAAAACGGGTAAACACGGACACGAGGAACGGAAGAGCACAAAAGAAGCCAAGGAGTCAAAGCCAAAGCCAAGAAAAGTCAACCTTTGGTCAATCCTTGGTCAACAGAAGTCAACCCACAAAAGGACAAAACCTCAAAAGTTACCACTTTAGTCCCTTAAGTTTTCAGAAATTACACAAATGGTCCTTGGACTCTTAATGGGCCCTAAATCTTTCAATACCTTACCTGGATCCAAAAAGCCCAAGACATAAGCCCAAACCCTAGCCCATTACCATTTTATTAAAACCACATGGACCATTTCTGCTATTTACCAAAGTTGTTTTACACTAGAACTTTTATAAAACAAGTGAGGGACTAGTTGTGCAATAAGCCCAAAATTTAAAACTGAATTTAACCTTTTCAGTTAAAAAAGAGCGCCAAACCTGGGCCCCCAAATATTCACCGTCTTACCCTTTCACCATGGGGTGCAAATCAAACGCGGCTTTTCAAATTAAAGGGTTCGGAAGACAATTCAAGTGGTCTTCATTTCATGATGAACTAGGGTCATTTCAAGTAACTCCTCAAGAGCTCTTTGGTTCACTAAAACAGCAAAAGGGTGCCACATGGCTATGAAGATAAGCTAATGGAGTGGACGGGTTTTTAAATCTATTATCACTCACCACTCACTACACAAGCGGTCACATCATAAAGAATGACAGACTTGGCAATCCGTGTGAGTATATTTTGCTCTAACGGATGAGATTATAGGATCCAATCATTGGGAAAATGGATGGTGTTGATGGTTTGGCAGCGTGCAGAGCATAGGGAAGGTCTCAGAATGCTGTAGCTTGGGCCTATTATTACACCATCACTCTTAAACAACTCACATGTAATAGTTTAGTTGGCTTTTTGTTTTTAGCTTATATTTTCAATCTTAGTAGACTTTAATTTACTTGATACTGTTGTAATTCATGATTGTATGATTTGTATTCAAGTGGTTTGTTAATGTATTTCAGTGTGTTTATGAGTCAGAGATGTATGCTCGTGGGTATGCTGTTGGAGTCGATATGGTCTATTAAATGATAGATGCGAATAATCATAAGCTATGAATAAGCCTACTATTAAGGTCTCTATGCTAATAATTTTCAGCCTAAATCTTACCTTAATCATACCTTATTCTTAAAATCAGCTAATAACCTTATACCTTGCCTTATTAGATTTTAGCTAATGGAAGGGGAGTGAATTATGGAAGGACTCCCATGGACCTTTACTAGCTTATCCAAATGGATAAGCTAGAGTATAGTTATGCTATGTAGAGTTAATAAGCTATTCGTTAAGTGAAGCATCCTGTAAGTTTTCTAGTTACTTCCTTGTCATTTTTTTTAGCACTTAATATTTTGCTTATTAGTATAGATATGTTTATTTTGCTTAATCCGATTTGTTTACATTAGTGCTTATTTGCTTTAATTTTTGTTATTAATCCTTGTTTAATTCATATGCATTTAAGTTAATACAGTATAGATGATAGTTTTTCAAATTCTGTCATAAACCATCTATATAAGTCAAAAATAAGTAGATTAGATTAGATATCTTATAATTTAGATTAAATAGATTGAATGTTTGTGTTTGTTAAGCTAACATAAGTATTGTTATCTGGTATTTTAAATCTTGAAAAGTAGAATTTCATTTCATTAGTTAAAACAAATCTGTCAAGGACCTTAAGGAGTGTTTAGCATAAGGCTTATTTGACTATCAAAAGTCAAGGTAATTTGGGAAGTTTACTTTAGACAGTTGGATATTAGTGAATAATTATCACACCCCCAAAATATCAGAGTATAATGGCAACCGAGGGGGCGTGACTTCATGATTATCATACTTCTAAGCAACTACAAGAAAATTACCTCTATATGAGACGTTTTAAGAAATGTTGATCACTTGAATTAGGAAATGATAAATTGTTTGAACATTCAGCTGAAGCATAAAAATAGACAATACAACATTGTTTTTAAACATCGATACAAGTGATCTTCAGATAACGGAAAATGACTGCAATGCATGAGACTTCATATAGCATCTTCATTCTTAATACCTGAGAAAACATTGCTAATGTGTCAACATAAAGTTGGTGAGTTCATAGGTTTGTTCGAGCAGAAAATGTAGTGTTGTCGGAATTAACTAGATTTTCAACCCGCATATGCGCAATATAAGCTAGTTAACAAAGTCATATAAATTGCATTACTATTGTCTAAGCTCATGACACCAAAGCGTTAACATATACCAACAATAAATGAATGCCCTTGCAGGTGTCTAACCCGGGACACCCGTAGTCTGACTCAAATGAAACTGTGTTTGCTTGACTAATGTCAGTAAAAGACAAACAGGGATTGTCAATCCCGATAGATCTATCTATAACATTCGCGCTCACAAAGATTGACAGTTATGTTAATAATCAGGGCAATTAAGCTACTTGGGTTATATTTGCGGATTAAACAATCTGTAATGAGTAATTCTGCTACTTGATTCAACTGTTTAAAATAAAGCATGTTCATAACCCAAAAAGTTGACTTTAAACAGGTAGGAGTTGGGGGCTATGAAAACTCTCCTTCGCAGTTAAAAAATTTTTTCGTTTTTTGGGGGAGATTAGGTAATGGATTTAAGGCAAGTCAACCAGTGACTTAGTCAAAATACACCTAATATTAGTTTGACAAAAGTTTGAGTTTACATACTATTTACTTAATGCAATGATTTCATATTTACATTGGGTCAAAGGGTATCATTCAGTAAGAGTTTTACGTTTTTGTTTTCAAAGTGCTATAATTAATATGTGGCATCTATTGGAGAAACTCTACTATAATTAAATATCTTATACAGTAATCTGTTAATATAAATTATGAGTCATCTTTCTAATTTACAAGTTCGTGCCTTTTTTATTTAAGAAGGTGAAACTTTTTGTGTAAGTTATTTTATTTATCCGTTTCATTTATTCTACATCGAAGTTGTTAATTTATCTGATTTATCAGGTTTATACATTACGACTCACTTAACTCGTTTAAATCTCTTATCAAAAATATAATTTTTTAACTCCTTGACTCTCCAATTAATAATATATATATTTTATATTCTTTCGTTCTCATAATTTTATATTTAAACCCGAATAGACTTTTAAAATATTTTTAGCGTTAACACAGATTTTTTATTAAATAGTTTATAATACTTTTAAAGCTTGGTTTCCGAGGGCACACTTTTAAAAGTCGTCAGAAAATTATTTAAATTCCCCCCCTTTCTACTTATCGAAGCAAACATTGGCTCGTTAAATAAGTTTACCGAACCATTTGGGAGCTCGGCTGCGAAGACTCCAAAACTCGAACTCATTCAAATGTCTACACTCTTTTACGTCTAACTTTAACAAAGTAATTTACATGTATAATTTAGAAAATATCATATGTATTATTATAATACCATATAGCCCAACCATGGGCCTATCCCTTTAAGGTTTTTCTGTTTTTAGCTCATCGACAACAGTAGGTTTGACAAACACTTTTGTGGTGTCACCTCTTCCACTTCACGCAATCTTGATTACTACATGTATTGGTTTGATTCTAGTCTTCTATATAGTTTATTATAAGATATATATATATATAGCACATGGCTCCTCTTCTTCAAGTGTTTTCTTTTGGTTGCCACAAGTCAGTCGCCACAACAGTTGAGTTTAGTTACTCACTGTTTTCGTTTACATTAATATTGCAGAAACCATTGTTATATATATTACCTCTCTCTATCAATTTTCGCATGCATGCATAACTAGTTTTTCATGAAACCCACATAGCTATTTTACCTAGTTTTTTTCTTTCTTTGTTTTCTGTCGACACAACAGCCACCGCTGTGGCTTTTGACTCTCACTCGCACACTCTTTAACGAATATATATATAATTCTTCTTCTTCCTTTTTATTGTATAGCTTAAGTTTCCATTCTATTGCATGGTTCTACTCTTAATATATTGGTTACGAGGTGAGCAAGGGTCGAAAATAAGGGTGAGGTGGTGTTGTTTCGCAGCCTAAAAGGCGTCGAGGGCCTCGTATGAGGGTTTCCTCATATATCGTGCGAAACCCTAGGGTTTGTTAACCCCTTACAAGCCAATCGTTGGTCACGGCATACTTAAAGTTTTTACAAGGTTTCTGGTCTCGTTACTAGACTTTTACGTGGAAGGTGTAGTCTACAAGCTTGGTTTTAGTTGGTATTTTATGTGCGTGGCGAGGGTTCTTGTATGCGTGCGCAAGCACAAGGCATGCGTGCATTTTGTGTCATATATAATCTAGGCATAGTCGAGGCCTTTGACCGGCTTAATGTGGCCTTTACAAGGTCAGGTTGTGGTCTCATGCGTGATTCCTTGTTTACAAATTTATTATATGTTGGCATTTTATACGGGTCACGATTAAGGTGTTCGTATGTGTAGATACTTATCAGACACGCTTGGTTATAAGTCGTGTGAATATCATGCGTGGTCGAGGTTCGTGCGAATGAGACTATAAGGGTATGCGACATAGCATGAAAATCGTTAAGCAAGGAATAGAAAAGAGCTTACGAAGGTCCAAGCGAGGAAGATGGTAGTGATGAAAGAACTCGAACCTCTCTTGCTTTACTCCTTTATAACCCGTCGTTCACCTAGCTTGTGCCCTCAATGTAACTTAAACTCGAACCATTTATCCTTCTTTTTGTTTTTAGGTTTTAGTTGTGATGAAAATAGCTAGTGCATGGTTCCCTTTTTATACTCATTTTGTGTGATAGGTTACTGAAGATTGCATGAGAAATGTATAATTCATATACACTGTTTGTTTGTGATACTATTTGTAATGATCATTCTTTTTATAATACTGTGAAAGGATAACTACTATTGGTTGATTTGAATTGAGAATGCAGTTGAAACAAGACGTAGTAGTTGAGTATTTTCAAAAGGTTGTAGGACATTGTATGAAATGCAATGATGGTGTTGGCTTGCCCATTTTGAATTTGTTACTGATTGACTTGATATGAATTTGTACATTTGAGTTTTGAAGAGAAAACGAACGTCAAGTCGTATTACTTATCTAGTAATGTATAAATATTGGTTCTTTTATATTTTGTTTATTAAAGTGTGAATGGGTTCATATAGTCGTGCGACGTTGATTCACGTGGCGTAAAAATAAAATATGATTCTTATTGTTACGCGATCTCTAAAGTACCCCTTTCTGATTCGTGATTAAAATGACGATTTATGCGCGTTATTATAATTCTTGACTAGCACATAATATTGCATACCGCTTGAAGGACAACTTTTATTAAAAAAATAACGATACTTTTGAAGTAGTTTGCGATACATACTTTGCATAACGGGATAAAAGTTCTACATTTTTCCGAGGTGTCACATTTCGCGTACATTTTACATTTTTCGCGTTTTAGGTCAAACGGAGATCCGAAAAGTTTTCACCTTTGCATGTAAACTCAAATTATCAACTACTATCATTAAACTTGGCAAAAATTTCAAATCCCCTCCCCTCTTGCTAAAATTCGGACGACCAAAAACCCCAAAACAAAAGAAATGAAGCCTTAAAAATTTGAATTACTAACAAGGTCACATGCATGCAAGAAAGGGGATAGTGACACTCTTGTGTTCACCCTCACATATACCAACATCCTCTTACAAGACTTGGACCACTTGGGACTAGCCAATGGGAGCCAAGCTTTGAGCCAAAGTAAAGTGGTGACCCCTCCCCCTCCCTTTCTCCCTTTCTAGCTGTTCGAACCCACACAGACCAAAAAGGGATGGTTCAAGTCACTTGACTTGAACAAAGGCACCCTTAAACCCTAGTCCTTCCACTATATAAACCATATGATAGAGATATTAGGTCATTTGTTCACTTACAAGCCTCACAAAAATTCTTTTCTTCTCTCCTTTTCTTTCTGTTGGCCACGACAAATAACAACAACAAGGGTTCCATAGTATTGATTTCCAGCAAGATTCAAATGTTCCAATATCATTTTCATTCATATCTAAGGTTATTCCAAGAAGTTTTTCATTGATTTTAAGGGTTAATCAAGATTTCATAAGTTAGGGTTTCAAAGTTTTTATTGGTTTTTCAAGATCTAAGATTATTGGTTTTGATCTTGTGTTTTGATCTTGATTCTTCTTATTCTTGTAAGTATTTCAAGATCTTTCTAATGGTTTCTCTAGTATTCTTGAATCTCTAGTCAAGAATAAGGCTTCTTGTGTTTGTGATCTTTTGAAAATGAAAGTGAAATGGGATTTTGACAAAGTTTGTTGAGATGAAAGAAATAAGTTAATGGTTTTCTTAGTTTGGTGAGATGAGATGAAAAGTGTATTGCAACAATAGTGATGATGGAATTAGGAAAGTTTTAGGTGTGGTTTTGATGATAGATTTGTAGTGAATGGAGATTAGGACTAGAATAAACACTATTGTGAAGTTTGGATGGATTTTGAAAGCGTTTTGATTAATAAAGTGGGTTGTCCGAATTTTATATGTAAGTTAAGAGGTGATTAAAAATGTTTTAAGGAGTTAAAAGTCTAAGATTATGATAGTTAATGATTCCCCGGTTGTTTCGATATAAAAAACGCTAAAAACGGACTTAAAACGACCAAGTTACGGCCGTTGGAAGATTGAAATATTTTTTGGCAAAATAGTTAAAGTGGTTGCTGGTTGGAATAGTAAATTAGGTTTTCGAACACTTTCCGACATATTTGAGCTTTTAAAACGTTGGCGGAACATATAGAAACATTAGTGTAGTATGTAGAAACATTAGAAACGTCATGAATGTATTTATGTGATGTCGAGATTTATAAATACACATGACTTCTAAAAATATTAACATTTAGTATATATTAGCGAGACATAGTTAAGCGTTTAAGTTTAGATAGTGCTTTTTTGGAAACATGAAACTTAATAAATATAGGAGACGGTATTAACGTCCGAAAATTCTAAACTTTCTTAAAATAGAAACTTTCTAAAAATAGAAACTTTTGGATAAACGTCGTGAGTTAATGAAAACTTTATAATTTCATTTGATCACGATTTTTTAAGTAAAGTAAATCACAAACACATATGAATGCCTATTTCTTTGATAAGCGTTTCGTTCTTGGTTTCGTATACTCTACTTTTTCCTAAGACGCGTCATCCCTTTAGGTCGCGGCTAGGATTTTATATCATTATTCGTTTACGTGATTACCATTCGCTCATCTTGCTAAGGTGAGTTCATAGCCCCACTTTTTACTACTTTTACATTACCACTTTTAAGCTGAGAAACATTGCTTGTTTTAAACGTTAGACACAAGTACTTTACGTTATCTTTTCCTGTTTATGTGTTGCCTAAGTAGTGAATAGACCACTAATGGCCAAACTATCATGAACTGTTAATTTCTTGACCGACTGGTTGGTTAAGTGAGCGCGAGTGTTATAAATAGATCTATTCTTATCCAGGTAAGTAGCGCTTACTAGTTCGGGGGTTCCGAACAAACGGATGTATACCATGACGGATTTTGTTAAGTGATCTTGGTCAGATACCTAGATACCTAGATACCTGTGGGGCAGAATATCATTTGGCATATTATATGCTTTATTATATTGAGCGTCAGTGTCATGAGCTTAGTGCAATGTAAATTCTTTTATGTGATATTGAATCTGTTATAATAGTCACGTGCGTGAGTTCACAGGTTGATTCAAAAGTCAACTTCTCTTTAGTTTGCGAATCAAAAGCAGGGTTGTGAATATGAGCATTGACAAACAACCAAAGATCTCTATAACATTTGGTTCCAGATTAAAAATCGTTACAAGGTAATCAGTAATCTGATTCATTATATACCCTCCCTTCATCGTCGTGATATTATTCACAAAACTCACCTAATTAATTCATAAGCATATATTAGTGAATATTTACCTCATAAACTTAATACAAAATTTTATACCTAGTCAAAATGCTCAAAAACGAGATCAGCTATAGCAACACAAATCTTCCATCTATCATTGAGTTTGTCATAAATCCTATATGAAATGAGAGATGATTAGCTTCAAAATTAGCAATTAAGTATTCAGCATAAATATTTAAAAAAAAAAGGAACCTAACCTGGTAGGATAAGTAACAGATGCTTGGAGATAAAGCTCAACATAGTGTTCAAACGTTCTAGGTAGAAAGCGTTCTAAAAACCGTTGTGCTCACAATTCTAAAACATTTCAACAACAAACTAGATTTCAAGCTAATACCTTGAAGCAAGTGCTATTGATTCATTATAACCTTATCAAATGTATCACATATACAATTTATGCAGAAAATGCTACTAATAGAATACCATATCTAATTTTGAATCATGTAAGCTCATTCACATAAGCAACAATTACCACTATTAGTAAATAGTCCCGAGCCCAACTTCGTGTGTTACCCAAAAGCCAACTACTATTTATGCGGTAACTAATTACCCCAACCAGGCACTGCCGAAACCTTTGCAGAACATTCTGGAAACAGCATCAAAGGATAACAAGAAAGATACGAGATTAAACACATTCCTAAAGCAATACTACAAAGTTGAAATTCATCAAGTCAATGGCAAGTTAACATTAAACACATCCTAACTAAAGGTTCAAGAAAACAAGCATAACTCCCACTACTTTTGAAATTTATAGTTAGAAGAACCAAACACATATTTCTTCAATCTTGCTCCTCACTCTCTTCATTAGAATCACTCACCACATACGTCTCTTCTTGTTCGCGCTTTGTCCGGTTGCATCTCCTGCTCGTTTTGCTCGTGCTTTCTTTTGTGCTTCACGATGGTTTTCCTGCAAGCCATATTTTTATTAGTTCACATAATCACTTGTCATGTATTCAATTTTATAAAATTAGCAAAGATATGGTTTCATTCTACTCACAAGAGCAAGTTGTTCATCAAGAGGAGCAGCAAGATCTTTTATCCATAAAGACATGGTAGTAGAAGTGGTGAGATGCTGTATCTTATTATCCTTTGATTTCCTTTCTTCCTCCAACTCCTCTATATACTCAGGTTCAAATGAATCAGTGGGTAGAGACAGCAAGTAATCATATCCATCATATCCTTCCGCTGCCACATCTTCGTCCTCTTGGGGTTCTTCCCTTGCCTCCCTTTTAATTGATGATAAAGATTTGAAACCTATTTTCCTTAATTCAACACACTTCTCATGTTTCAGTTTTTTGGACAAAACAAGTTCTCCATTCAAAACTTCACGGGAAAACCTCACTTTGCTTTTCAGTTGCAATGAATCTATCTTGA